>VWPU01013544.1:0-120855 GCA_013398955.1 Callaeas wilsoni
CGAGTGACCGGCCGGGGACAGCGAGCGGCCGCGGCTCGGGGGCCCCGAGGGCGGCACGGGGACCGGCCGGGTGTCCCCTGGCCGCGGGCCGTCGGCGGCTGGAGCGTGGCAGCCCCGAGGGCTCGGCAGCCGCAGCCGCGCATCCTCTGCGCCAACCCTGCCCGAGTTTCTTTAAGTTTTGAAGGATTAACGCTGTTCGGCTTCGGGCTGGCCGCTGGCTTCTTGGGCAGAAACTACATCGCCTTCCCCCTCGCCAGTTTCCCCCCTGGATCGTAATAGCAGCGTTGGTGCCTTTGTAATTCTTTCAGCAATTCATCATTCAATTAATTAATAGCTCTATGGCTTTTCAAAAGCTGGCCAGCTCTTGCATGTAGGAAAAGCTTCAATTACCTGCGTGGCTGAGGGGCATCAGGGTTGGTTTTGGTACTTTTCAGAGTAAGGGATACGCAGGGCTCTGTGACCGACCAGATGACTTTGCTGAGGAGTTTGGAGTGCACGTAATTGTATTTACAAAAGCTTGCAAGTTCTGGCTAACGTAAACTTCCATTCATTGCTGCCTTTGCTAAGAGCCCACGGTGCGAGGAAATGGCTCGGTCTTTAATGAAGTTTTTTTATTTGTATTCTAAGTGTCGTTCTGTGAATTAACTCTGTTCTGAAGTAAGAGTTTGGAAATTACATTCTGCCCCGTTCTGCCCATGTAATTTTGAGTCCATTAGGAAAACCGGGATAGGTCTATGAACTGCACATGGAGAAATGTCACATTCCTTTGGTTTAACCCTTTGAGCACTTCCCTGGTTTCACTGGAACAAGTGAAGAAGACAAAGACAGCTTCTCACTAGGGTATGAAATGTAAACTTTTGTCAGGATACATATACCAGGTATGTGATTTCAGACACACCTGAACTGATAGAAAAATCAAAGAAGAGAAATAGATTGTTTGACAGCTTCCCAATTAAAAGTAAATGAGTAAAGGCATAAACAGACCTAGACATACCTCATACGGGACAAATATATTTTTGTGTTGGTTGCCCGATCTATTTCTAAAAGGGCATTTATAAAAACAAAGATATGGTGCACTGGAATAGCAGCATCAGTCCTTATTTTCTCTTTCATATGCATATGTGAGCAAACAATGGCAAATTCTTTGAAAAACTTTGTAAGAAAAAAATCTACCACCTCCAAAAATGTTTCAGGGTTTAGAGCTTTGAACAGCATCTGTCCCCACCTCCCACAATTTAGTCCCAAAGTTAAACAAATCATACAGTACTGGATAGAGTTACACGTTACAGGAATTTTATAAATGATCTGTCAGGGTAAGTCCTAGGTGTGATTAGTCGGACTTTTTGCTCCTAAGGTGTTACTCCATTTGGGTTGTCATTTGTGTAGCATTTGGTTCTTAGAGATAGATTCTAATAGACATGTCTATTAAGCATCTTCTCTTTTTGATGGTTTTTCAGCAGTAATGCCTGTGGGGCTTCTCTCTCTTTCTTCTGAGTGACTTTGAGCTCCTTGTCAGGCATTGCAGAAATCTGGGTGTGTGAGTCCAATGAGGACTCGCAATGATGGGAACCATGAGCTTAAACCCCAGATTGGTCCAGACTTGGGACTTGTGTCTCTCATCACAAGGATGCTCGTTTGTGTGTCCTTTTCCATTTGGAACACCAGTTTGGATCCCACTGTTGGCAGTGTTCAAATGACAATTCTGCCTAAGACCTTGCCCTGTGAAAGCATCTTTGCTACCTGCTCTGCTGTGGGAAGTTTATTTTCTGAGCGTGCACGGAGCTGTGTAAACAAACAGAAAACCCTGGGAAGACAGTGGCAGTCCCGTAGGTTTGAACAACACCCCGTGAACAGAATACCTGGCTACTGATGAGGCAAATCCTTTCCCACTGCGCCTTCTCCAAACCCCCAGTGCTTTGATTTCACAGCGTGAGGCTCATGGCACTGCTCTTCCTCTGCAGAGTGTTTCATTTTGATGGCTTCGCTGTGATCCCTGCACACAGCAGTTCCTCCTCTCGTGAGGGTCAAAAAACACACGAGAAGGCTTTTGCGGTGCTGATGGCATCTGGTAGCCCCAAAACATTACATGTTACATTTCCTTTCCTTGCCTGTCCTGTGCATTACTAAATGCTCTAGGAGTTACAAGCAGGTAACAACAAAATAATTGAAAATATTTGGGTCGAAACAAACCCTTTCCCTTGAATACCCATTGCACTGGGGTTTTGTTCCACTGTCAGGAAGCTTGCCATTTTCTTTTAAGTGAATAGTTGTTATTTTTTTTTTTCAGGAAAAGGCAGCTGTAAGGGCAAACTGTACTTCTTTTAATCATGTGAGCAGCTCTGTGGAAATGTGTGTCCCGAACTCGAGGTGGAAGTTGTTGACAGGGGGTAAGGTCGGAAAGGGCCCTTTGGGCCTGATCCATATCAGCTGAGGTCAGCGGGGCAGGCTTAGCCCTGAGTGCCTAAAGCTGCCCACTGGTTTTCTGTCCGTCTGGGAAGGGATGCCAGGGATTAGTGTATGCTTTGTATGGCACTTTCTCTATACAGTTGATTTAAAATGCTTTTGTTTAAAGAAAAAGTTCACACGGGGCAAAGATATTTTCAGCCTGAATTATAATGTTGTTTGTCTTGGGTTGGAAGAATTACCTTTTGTGCGATAACACGACACTGGTTTTCATTATACCCACAACTGGCCACTCTCACAGCCACTGGGATATTTTTTACTTCCCAGGGTGGTTCTGGCCATGCCCTTTTGACACGCAGGTTTCCCAGGAAAATCAAGCATTTTGTCCTTTTGGTTGAAGGTTTGAGTCAAAAAACTTTGTATCACTTTGGCATTTTGGAAGGTAGCGGTATTTAATATATTTCCTTCACAGCGTAGTTAACTAGTGTAGGTAGGAAACTGGCAGTCTAAAATTACTTTGCTAAATTTAAATGTAAGTAAGAAGCAGGCAATAGGAAAAAATTAAAGGGTATATCTAAATATGGAGTTGCGGCCATATCTGTTATATTTAAACTGCATTTTAACCTCTTCTATTTATATTTAGTGGTCTGTGTATAATCTGGAGGGCTTAATTGAATTCAAGAAACAGCAATTTCACAATGAAACCCAAAGAGTTTAATCTGCTGTGGACACGGTACACGTCCTCGTTAATCAGCGATTTATCAAAAGTAACATGTGTGCAGCGAGGTACTTTTTATGTTGCTTGAGAGCAAAAATGAGACTTGATCTAAAATAAGCATGAATGGGTTTGCAATATGCCTGCTTTTCCTGCACTGCTGTGGCAGGACTATCTCCTGCTGCCTCGGGTGGCACTTTTCCTTGCGTGGAGTGTGAGATTCCACCCCAGCAATTATTTTCCTGAAGTTACCTCTGTTCAGAAATGCCCCTTTTTCGTTTAGAAAGCTGCCACGGTAAGCGAATTGTTCTTGCACGCTGCTTGCATCAGCTGCAATCCCTCCTTGGCACAGCTTCATTCCAATAAGAAAAAGACCATTATTCCAGGAACAAAATACATAGTTATTTTTGTTTGATAATGCATCACATAAATATTAATCGTCTGCCCAAAGAAAAAACAATAAACACATGTTTTCATTTTAGCTGGAGATACAACCAGCTTTGATAGGGGATGGTTTAAACCCCAGGGCCTCGAGCTGTAGCCGCACAACTCTGGCTGAGCACAGTGGGTTGGGGAGTGGTTGCTGTGCACAGGTGGGGGTTTGGTTTTGCTTTGAGGCCTTCTGGATTGATTCATTTTGATATTTCATACATGATACAACACCCAGGTGCTTATTAAAGTGTCTTGGCAGCAGTGTTGCCTCCAGCCTTCGGAAAGATGCCGTGCTCCCGCTTGGGCACTCAGCAGCATTGGTGGGATATTCCAAAGCTGCTGCCTCTTTCAGGTGCTGCTCCTGCCAACAAATATTGACTTCAGTCGCGTTTCAGGCCTCCTGAATTTGTCTGTAGCTGGGAACCCCACACACCTAATTAGCTGCTGATTGGGGAGAGCAAGGCTGGCTCGTAGGGGGTGATGAGCGCGGCGGGCCTCGCGCGAGGCGAGTTCAGCAAATACCACCTCAAATGTGGTTTCAATCAGCTCCGCTCAGACACCCAAGTTCTGAGCTTCCTCCAGGAGGTCCGTAATGAAACAGCCTTGTTTTCTTTTCACCTCGCGAAGGCACGGCGGCGGGAGGAAAGCCCCGATTGAGCTGGCGCGGCGGGAGAGCGGTTTGGGGCGCTGGGCTGGACGGGCAGCGCGGAGGCGTTGGAGGCTGCGGGGTCTGCGGGGTCTGCGGGGTCTGGGAATGCTGCCTGTGGCCAACGCTCGGCCCCTGCCCTGAGGAGAGCAGAGCAGGTCTCAGCCCTGGCTGGGGCAGAGGTACCCGGGCGAGGCTGCGCAGGTGTGAGTGGGTCAGGGCAAGGTTTCTCTCCCCGCTGGCTTCTCGTCATCCCAAATGCATTGCCTGCTGAATTAGCATCTTCTCCTCTTTCTCCTCCTGCCTTTTACTGTCTGCTACAAGTGGTTGGTAAGGGTCTGTTTTCTTTTTTTTTTTTTTTTCTTTGCTACTATTATGCTATTAAAACATGCATTGATTTATCAGCTGTTCAAGTCGTTTCATTTTTCTGGTTCTGGGAGCATTGGCGTCAGAGGAGCAGCTTTTGCTGCCCTGTGGATGACTTAAAACAAAATGTATTGTGAAATCTGATTGTTTACTTCTAATTTTTAAGGCATGTAGGCTTCCCACTTTCATAATTTTTACATTGAATTGATTAATTTATTTTTAGCCTTTCAAGTATGGATATACATGGTATATTTGACTTTATTTGACTGAAAAAAATGGTTCAACAAGTCACTTATTTTTGATGCTCAGTAGTTATAGTGCATGCTGTGTGATTTTAGTGCAATTAAATGTACACGTAAAAATCATAGACAATTACACAATGTATCTCTTTCTGTAAAATATTCTCACTAAACGAGGAAAAAAATGAAATATGGCAATCAAACAATTCACTTTAGACAAACTGCATTTCTCTTATGGTTTATATTTTTCTGTGTAAGTAGAAAAGGATTTTACACAGAAGGAAGTCTTGTAGTTATGCAGAAGGAAAGACTTCTTAGCAAAATTCCGTTTTCTAAGGAGGCTTTGTCAGTTCTGAATAAACCCTGCAATAAATTTAAACCTGGAGGTTTAAAATTCTGTTTATAAAATGGACTGCTGTCTATAGAGTTCACAAATTATACAAAAAGGATTAACTACTAAAGTAACATAAAGATGTTGCATTGCAGCATGCACTGAGACTAAACTGAAGGATCTGCTTGGAAAAGCAGTTGATTTGCAGAACTTGCAAAGCAGACATGGGAAAAGTTCTCCATCATTTCTCCAAAGAGCTGCTGTTGCTGTTCTATTGATTGTTCTGATTGTAGTTAGATCTTCAAAGACTTACGGAAGGGTTTCTTTTTTTTACACAGGCTTGTGCAAAAATTTGCATTAAAAAAACAGGTTTGGAAAAGGAAAAAATAAAGGTTTTAATACCACATTAAGATAAGAGAAAGGATTTAATATCAAATCAAGATTGAGTTTAGTCCTGGTCGATGTTTTGTGCCTTTTCTTGAATTTCATTACATTTGCCCAGAATGTGAAGCTGGGAATTTGGGCTGGTGCTCTTCATTCCTTTGCTGCATTTATAAGTTCTCTGGTATTTTTTATGTATTTATAGCAAACAGTCTGTAGCAGTCTCTGCATCTCTTGCAACCAAGACAAACCAAATCATCTGTCACCAATATGTGTGTCAACATCCCGACACCACCGAGGGCACCTCCTTTTGTAGGCACCTCCAAGGCTTCATTTCAGCAGAGCAATTCATCACCCTCTTGAAATGAAGAGCTTGGAGAAATCTGAACCCAGCCTCTTTCTTCCGTGCACAGAAGTCAGTTCTAAGTGATGAGACTGAAAAATGGCTTCAGGAGGGTAGGATTCACCTCACCTCGCTGTAGCCGTCCAAAAATCAAGGATCTGGCTCACTGCAGTTGTGTGAGTTCCCAGCCTGGCCAGAGGACAGGTTTATCTTGCCAGTCTGAGACAGCAATGCTCATTTGGGAAGGGCACTTGAAGATGCAGAAGATGGTCCATCAACTTGGGTGGGAATTGGGGTTGCAGGACTGGGTATTTTGGCTTTTACATGGCTGGCATAGAGTGCCCTGAATTCTGCATCCAGAGACAAATCCAGGCCTCTCAGCGGCCGATCTTAGGGAGACCGAAGGAAAAAATGTAAGTGAAATATAACAGAGAGACCAGATGAGTGTTTTACAGTCTGAGTGGAAATTATTATGATTGGTTATTTGTTATTTTAATTTTAAAGTTTAAGTAAACATAACAGTTTAATTTTTACTGTCGAGCTTTCTTTTTGTTTAGAAATAGGAACATTAGAAATAGCAACAGAAAACCCTTTTATGCTTTCTGCACTGCTTTCTTAATTTCATTGAAAAATTGAGTGAGAAAACATTAGCCATCATTTCTTCCAGCTTCGGAGTAAGATAGGAATGGATTAATGCTGCTGCCTTTCTATTAGGATTCTGTTCAGCTCATGAAGGAAATAGTAACAACCATTTAAGGTGATTCTTTTTTAGGCTGGTCCAACTGTGTAGATGACAGCCCTGGGTCTATACTTCACTTAAATCTCTCAAAGCACAACTATGGAAAGCTTGTTTGGGACAGGCCATGAGCTTTTTACCTGTCAGGGGCAGTTTGTAGCCCCTTGATGACAGCGGTCCCTGCAAGGAGCACAGCTGAGCTGCGGAGCTGCAGCTCTGCAAAAGCTGCAAAGCAGCTCTGCATGGAGCCAGTGGGGAAGGAGGGGCGAGCTCCGTGGGTTTTTTTTGTGATTTCCATGACAGTTTACAGGAGACTGAGTTGTAACCAAATGTGAGCCCAGGGAGCTCGGCCTGTGGTCGGTCTGCAGAGCAGGAATGTGGGATGAGGGGTCAGGATCAGGTTGTTGAAGGATGCAGGAGCCAAGGTGAAGGGAATTTGAGCTGTCGTCCGCTCCTCTCCCTGTGGGTTAACACCTCCCTGTGTGATGTGGCATCTGTGGCACTGGCGTGGGGCACTGCCCCCTCAGCCACCCACAGGGGCACATGCAGCCCTCCCTTCTGCCCCTTGGGCTCATCCCGACAGGTCTGGGTCCAGGATAGGATTTATAGAACTCCCTCTTTGCTGTGTTGGTTTCACAGGACTAGAGAGGAGTGAAAAGTACTAAAAATCTATTTTGGTCACTAAAGTAAGCAGACATGACTCAGAATACTCACTGGGAACAGATCTGCTGGATGAAAAGGTGCCATTTTTACATAGTCACTTTTCTGACCGTGCCCTTTAAACTCTTACAAAAATAGAATCCTTTCTCTGGCACTTCTCTTGGAAGGCAGGAACGGGAGTGAGAGCGAGGACGTTTGCTGCGCTCCAGCCCCTGCTTCGGAACCAGGCAAACCGTGCACGTTTTAAAAGGCAAATGTAACATGTGTTTAACACCAGGAAGAGCAGAAAGAAGGCATTTGAAATTCGTGGGGAGGGGATTTGGGCTTGGATAGTTTTACCATTTGCTCTGGAAAAGCGTGATCCCTCGTTCCTGCCTGTTACGGTTGGATGAATTCTGGCCAGCGCTCCGCACCGGTTTCTGGCATCCTCGTGTCCCTGCAGGAGCAGGTTCGGATCAGTGGGCTCGTCTGGAGCACGGAGAGGCTCTGTTTGACCACTGCCTCTGGTTCCTCTTGGACTGAGTGGCCTCGGCTAAAAATGAGCCTGAAACCACACTGACGTAATCCGTGTTTATGGACCTGTGAGGAAACAAATCATCGCTGGCAACCAGAGTCGCGGCGTGGTTGTCCCTCTCATGAGGAGCGAGTTCCTCCCTCGCTGGTGAGCCCAGGGCCCCTCCAGCTCCTGGGGAGGCTGATGGAGCCGGGCTCTTCCCACTCCAGCCAGATCCCCATCTCTATCGACTCTCATCTGCATTCTGTGGAAAGGATTAGCAAGGCAAATCATTTCACAAAAAGTCACTCCCGGCTAAGTAGGTGATACTGAATTTTTGAACTCTTCTCATCTCTTCGTCGTTTTTAATGGTTTGGTAGGAAGCTGGAGCCTGGCTGGTGCATGGAAACTCAAAACCAGTGGTGTAAGCACATCACGTGTGCTTCTGGGTGTTTGACAGTCCTGTTGTTCTCCTTTGGAGCATTGCTCTCTTGAAAAGAAAAACAAGCCCGTTTTAACGTATTTACCACTTTCAGTTGGTTTTACATGGAAAAAGAACATCAACCGATACATTCCTCTCCTCCTCTGTTCCAGAATAACCCCTGAATTTGAAAACTCTGAATTTCTGTTCAGTGGACGAAATCTTGACCTTCCTGAAGTGGCTGAAGCTTCTCTGATGACTTTCAAGGGGACAAAGCTCTTCAGCTTAAGTGTTTCTTCCTCATGATTCTGCTGGGGCTGGAAAGCCCTGGAAGTGTTCTCACTGCTGATTTCCTAAAGCCTTAATTCCCCCCAGTTACTACAGCATCTAAAGGCACCGGCTTTTTCACACAGGAAACAGCCACTGCTTTTTCTCTTGATAAAATTTCCCTTGTACGAGCTCAGAGAGTTTCCACTTTTTCTGTGTGGGCTCATCTTTCATAGAGGAGGAGACATGGGTCATACGCCTGCAGATCTCACAACTCCCTCCTGCTCCACCTCTGGCCTCCTCCCAGTCCCTTGGCAGGCAGGAGTCAGTGAAGATTTGCTGTCAAGGTCTCCCGTTTTAATTCCTCACCGGACCTGGTAGCTTCCTCTTGCTGGGGAATGCTATTTTTCCTGGTTTAAATTTGAAAGGCATTTTGGATATGATGACATTTACAGCCAAAGCACATCACCTCTAATATTGTCTGCCTCTCTTGAAGCAAGTCAGGTGATTTCAACAGGCAAGAAAAAGGAGGAAAAGCCCAGCAGGCTTTTGGGACAAACAAGATTGTCACCAATCCAGCACTGAATGGCCCTGGGGATGGTCGTCCCTTCTCAGCCCCACCTGTGTTGTCTGAAGGGAAACTTTCAACTCCCCTGCTTGAGCAGAGCTGGTTTAGAAGTTTTCTGTGCTACAGAAACACAGAATCATTAAGGTTGGAAACCTCCAAAGTCATTGAGTCCAAGCTGTGCCCGATGCCCACCTTGTCCCCAGCCCAGAGCTCTGAGTGCCACATCCAGTTGTTCCTTGGACACCTCCAAGGATGGGGATTCCACACCCCCCTGGGAAGCCCCTGCCAAGGCCTGCCCACCCTTTCCAGGCAGAAATTCCTCCTGATGACCAAGCTGAGCCTCCCCTGGCCCAGCCTGAGGCCGTTCCCTCTCCTCCTGTCCCTGTTCCCTGGGAGCAGAGCCCGACCCCCCCGGCTGCCCCCTCCTGTCAGGGAGTTGTGCAGAGCCCCAAGGTCCTCCCTGAGCCTCCTTCTCTCCAGGCTGAGCCCCTTTCCCAGCTCCCTCAGCGTTCTCCAGCCCCTTCCCAGCTCCGTTCCCTGCCCTGGACACGCTCCAGCCCCTCCAGGTCTCTCCTGCAGGACCCGGAACTGGACACAGCCCTCGAGGGGCCTCTCAGTGCCCAGTCCAGAGGGACAATCCCTGCCCTGCTCCTGCTGGACACACAATTCCTCATCCAGGCCAGGGACAGAGGGAATGAATGAGGAACTTGGCTTCTAGGTGAACTAAATGTTACTACTGTAGTGCTATAATTACAAGGGTTTCAAATTTGGTATTGACAGCAGTTGAGAGCTGGTTCTCCACTGTGCTGCTGGCAGGCACTGAGGTGTGTACCAGCTCCTGAGGGGAGCAGGCTGTGAGAATAACTCATTAACCATGGTGGTGTTGCTCCACATATGGTGTGAAGGCTGCTGGGGGTCTGGAAGACATTAGGACGTGGTCTGGGCGAGGGCTGCGCAAGAAAGGCAACAAATAACCCCACAGAGGCAGATCCCCATTCCCACAGCGCTGCCACGTACATGCCTGTGTCACCCTGAGCCAGGGAGCGGTGCCGGGATCCAATTCCCTCACCCTCCTGGAGTGAGCCCAGATAGGTGGATTGTGAGTAATTGCACGTGAGGGGGACCTTTGCTTGGTCACATCCACGTGGGGTAAAAGTCCTTTACTGTTAAGGAGGATGAATATTTGCCTCTTCCATGTGCTTTTGCTGCATGGGATGGGCTGAGGGATGCTGTTTCCACATCCGTGTTTCCAGTGGTAATGAATACTACGGGGAAGCGGACGGCGGTGAGCCCATTTCCTTCACAGTGGGAGGAAAGTAGTAATTCAGGAGACCATTAAACATTAGAAATACCTCTGCGAGGTCCCTACAAAGACACACTCCATTTAGATTAAAGTCCCGTAGGGCCAATTACCTGGGAAGAACATAAGAAGTTAAACAAAAGCTGAGTTAGGTATGCTGCCCACCAATGGCTTCGAGCAAGAATGGATGCCGTGAGGAAACGCTCGTGTGTATTATGAAAGTGAGAACACTGAGAGTAGGTCTGTGTAATAACCCACTTTTACTGTTCCCCCAGGATCAGCGTGCACAGGAAATATCTGTGGCATGCTTGCTTTTCCTGGAGATGACAGCAACCCTTTGGCAACCACTTTGTTCAATACTTTTTGAAACGTTGGGCTGTTGTTTTATGAATGTGCTCTGATTTTTCGACTGCCAGAGCCTTTGAGTTTGGCTTTCTACCCTTCCTAAATTTGCCCATTCCCATTCCAACCCTGGATACTTCTTCATGAGTGCCCTTAGGCAGCCATGATGATGCTTCTGTTTTTCTCCATGTCACCATTGGGATGGGGCTTGAAAAAAAAGGGACCCCAACAAAAGTCCCTTATGATCCTTGTGTGAAAATAACCTCTGTGGCCTGTGCTGGTCTGTGTGGGTGGCTCTGGCAAACAAATTTGAAACATTTTGTTTCTGTCAATGTTTTATAAGAGTGGGCTGAGTATTTTGCACAAGATTACAAGCCAGAGTTTGATGCTAACACTGGGGTTAAAACCTGCCTTTGCTTCAGCTGCTAGACCCCAATTTTATTTGAACATTTAGCTATTTACAGTTAGACCTGAGCACCAGAGTGCACTGATCCTTCAGGCAAGAGATTTTGAAAATGAGTCAATTTTAAGACACTGGAGCAACATGTTCCTTAAAGTGTTTACTGATGCAAATTGCTGCCTGGTCTTGAAATGGTCTCCTCCCTTTAACATCATAAAAGAACTTTCTTAACAGAAGACACAATAAACAGTCTGAGGTCTAATAAGTGAACAAGCAAGGCTGAAAGGTTTTAAAATACTGCTTGCCTAAATAAGAGTCATTAACATTGTAACTGATAATGAGAAAAATGCTTATGCCATTAGTGGTTTACCACTTTGGTTCCGAGAGGATAAAAACAGCTTCGTAAAAGAGGCCGCAGACTGTCCATTTTCAGCCTCAGTGCAGGGCAAACGCTTCAGGAAAAATACAAACCCCGTAATTTAAAATAATAATTTAGTGTTTGTGTTTGGGAAGCATGCTCGAAACGCCTTTTGAACACAGGAGAGTGTGGTGATGTGTGAGCCCCAGCACTGGGTGTCCTTGACTTGGTGCCGTGGTGGGACATTGGCTCATTCACCTGCTGGGAGCAATGCAGAAGCAGCCTTTGCCTTCCAGGCTGCCTTTGTGATCCCCTTCTGCAAGGGGAAAGCTGAATTTGCATTTTCCAGGTAGTGGCCCAGGGCTCAGCAGGTGCTTAAGGCCATCCTGGGATCCTTCCTGCAGTGGCCTCACTGTTTCCTGCTGCAGGAGTAGGGAAGTTTTCAGGAAATGGTGACATTTCAGTCCCAGCTCGGATTGCTGGTGGAGGGAATAAAAGGTGCCGGGTCTGGGAGGCACTCGGTGCCTCAGGGCACTGCTGGGGCTTGGCTGAGGAGCAGTGGCAGCAGCAGTGGCGTGACCTTGTTCAATTCATCCATTTGGGCCAGGCAATCTTTTCTTTGAGGATGAGTCCTTCTCCTTCTTCTGCACCTCTTTTCCTCTGGGCCCTGTCTCCTGCTCAGTGTGTGTGGCCTTTCAAACCTTTGAGAAGGTGATTTAAACCTTTGAGAATCACTGAATCATTGAATGGATTGGGTTGGGAGGGACCTTAAAGACCACCCTGTTACAACCCCCAAGAAAACCTGGCGTTTCCTCCAGGGAAGGCGAAGTTTGGGACTCAGCGTGCTGCATTCCTTGTCTTCAGTAAGGAGCTAGAAGCAAGGGCAGGAGGAGGCTGAAATGTTTTCTCAGACTATCTCTGGTTGTAAATCCAACTGCCCTGGCTTTTACCGATGCTTCCTGCAGCCCTGCTGCATCGACCACAGGCTTTGCTCTTACGTAAAGATGGAAAGTTCCCCCAGCTCCCCCCATGAAAATGACTGTTGTGCCTTATTCAAAATGAGAACTCAATCAAGGCAGGAACACAGCTGGGCGAATGACAAGAGAAACAGAGCCATGCCAGGGTGAATTTTTATGGAAATGCTCTCTGAATAGTATTTCCATGAAAAGGCAACTTACTCGCAGATGGAGGCTGCATTGCATGAAGGAGAGTGTGTTGTACCACACCCTAAATCTGTCAAGGTCTATAAACTTTTCACATATTTTAAGTTCAGGCAACAGAGAGGCAATATTTAAGACACAAAGGTTTTCTTCTTTATGTCAATGTAATTATGTTATCCCCAAAGGAAGAAAATGTAAGCCAGGGGAAAATAAAAAGAGAAGTTTGTGGAAGAAACATTTCAAATATAAAGTAAAGGTCAAATATAATTTGAAATAAGAAGTAAATTGGTCTATCAGAAAGGACACTTTTCAGTATCATGGAAAGATCCTGATCTGACATTTCAACAGCATCCTAGAGATAGCAATGACTTTGTCAGGGGATAGGTCTTTGTCAGGGGTTGTGGTGCTCCTTTCAGTGGAGGAGCATGAGTGGCTTAAAAACTGCAAAAACTTTTCCCTGTTGATGGCAATGGCGCTTTTCTTATTCACATTACCTGAAAAAAAACCAACAGGGGAACTGTATAAAAAACAAGAAATAAAGGATGGGCGATGTTTAAAAGGTGGGAGAGGGGAGAAACCTGAGGCCAGTGTTGAAACTGCCACGCTTCAATTTACTTAAATACCTTTTTTTTTGGAGTTGCTGTAGCCTTCTCCATGGGTTGGTTTCCAAACTGCCTGACTGATTTCACTGTAGAATTAGTGGCTGTCAGCAGAGCTCTTCCAAGAGGTGATTTTTGAAATGAGTTAATTTTCCTTTGTTTCTGGGACTTTTTCATGTCACACCAATCAAGTTTGAAATGTGCTGAGAGAGAAGTTCCTGAGGCAGCCTTGAAATTTTTTCGGCCTTTTCCTGCACGTTGCTTTCTCAAATAAATTGGAACGCATTCTTTAATTTACGATAGCTTATAACTTGATGTCAGGGCTGTTCTAAGAATAATAATCAAGGATTGTTATACTGACTTGATTGTTTACATTTCCTTTTGGCAGTGCCAGTGGTAAGCCAGAGGTAATAACACTAAGCATATTCCTCTGTCATCCTCTCAAAGCTTGTCACCCTGGAATAGAAGATGACTGTGCTTGTGTTTTAAAGCTGAAGGCGTTTGTCAAATGCCATAATGTCTTCATAGAGGCCTGCAGTGGAGATCCCATTACAGGAAAACGTTGGAATGGGTAGGCCTTGGCTCTAGGAGTTGGGAATAGAGATGAGTGACAGCCATTCTTAAACTGTTGGGTTCGAGAAACGGGAAAAACAAACTAAAAAGGAATCTCAGCAGGGGATTGTGAATTTGTGAGCGGATTTGGTGGTGGCACTGCAGCGTTAGGAGGTGGGCTCTGTAAGGGGTTGGTAGGGCTCTTGCTCCCTCATACTGATGTAAGTCTGTTCCCTGCATCCCAGTCAGCTATGGCGTTGAGGATCCACGGTTTTTGAGGACTTTACAGCGAAATCTGCTGATTTTTCTGGTAACTCACCTGCCAGCAGCGCCTGGGAGCGCATCTCCCTCCCTCAGTGGCAGGGGATGTGTCCTTGCTCCTCTCTCTGAAGCCCCCGAGCCCATCTAATAAATGCAATAAGCCAGGCAAAGGCAGCAGTAGCAAGTGCTGACACGGGTGGAACACCCCTGAGGCTGGAGCAGGGGATCCTGTTACCCCCAGTTCAGCTGCAGAGCCTTTCAGCCGCCAGGGAAGGGGTGTTAACCCTTCAAAGCTCTCCTGGTGAGCAGAGAAAGGCAGGGAAGTGCTTCTGACGTCCCCGAGGTTTGGCTTTAAAAGGTTTTTGGCAGCATAGAAGGGTCACGGGGAAGCCCAAGTGGCTCAGCAGATCTTGGGGATGGCAGTGGCTGTCCCGAGGTGGCGAGGACAGGGCTGGGTTCAATCTGCCACGGGCAATAAAGTGTTGGGGCTGTGCTTCCATGGCCTTACAGCCTTGATTTCCAGCCTGCCATCTATCTGGGGCTCTTTATCATCCCTCATGTCCTTCCACAAGAAGCAATTGAGTTCTCCTAAAAAGAAGAAAAATCAGTTTGCATCAATGCATGACTGCCTTCTATCTCTGCTGAACCCCACACACCCACAAACAGTGTCATGCACCACTTACTTTGCACGAGAAAGGGGATATTACATCTCTAGGTTATTTCCCCGGTAATTTTATTGTTCAGCCCATTACAGGAAGGGTTCAGGGAGTATATCCAGAAAGATGTTTTTGTTCCCCCACCATGGGTTTCAGTCCCAAGACTGCCAATTAAATTATCCCATAAATCCTCCATTATAGGTAGTAAAAGCTAATTTTAGATTTCCTGCCCGCTCTAGTGTCCTGCCTGATTGCTACCAGTTGGAGAGAGGCTCAACCTGTTAAGCAGACAATTGGAGTGAATTGGCTGTTTCTTTCTGTGCCACATGTGGAGAACTTTTTAATATCTGGCATTTAGTCATAATTCACTCTGGCTATTTTCTACCTTTTAGTAGCTCAAATGTTGGAGGTTTTTTTGTTGGGTTGGTTTTTTGGAGGTTTTTTTTTTTTGGTTGAAAAATAGACATCTGCAATTTATTCTTTTGTCAAAATGTTTGTGAGAGAAAAGTTTGTTATGCTGTGGATAAGGAACAATTTTATTCTGACTTCACCACTAAAACATTAATAGTCTAAAATTAGTTTTTATATAATTCTTCTTAAAAGCACTGTGTTAATAGAGCTAATACACTTCTGTGTAAGCTGAAAATGTCTCAGGTTATCTGAATATTCTTTCATCCTTGTTCAAATACAAATATTATTTAGCTGCAGTGATGATTTTCTTGAGGGCAACTTCTGCTAATCGTATTCTTATGGAAGAGCATTTATTTTAAATACAGTCTTGCTAGAAATTCCTAATTTACTCCGACTATAAATTACCTCCTCGCTTGGTATTTTTTTCCCTAAGATTTGAGGGCAACTAATAGATAAATTTGTCACAAAAAGTGAGTTTGTCATGTGAATAAGGTGTAGGTGCCTTGGAAGAGATATTCGTGTTTGAATATCCGTTTGTCACTGAGACTGAAGTAGATTCAAGAATCTGTGAGGAAAATTGAAGCCTAAAACACTGAGAAATTCACAGTTTTTGTTTCTTTGCTAGATTTGTTGTCGTTAACCTGGCAAAATTTGTGGCCAAATCACAGATTTGGAAACTCTGGAGGCACCTGTGGATATCTTGTACCTCCACAAAGCACTGCCTGTATTTCCTTCCTGGATAAATTGGTGATGTTTTAACAACTCTGTGTCAAACCAGGAAGGTGTGTGACAGTCAGGAAGGGACTTTTCCATCTCCAGAGTACGGTGACAGGAAGATTAATTCAAGATACTGAGTGTGTTTAATCTTACAGGTATTTGCAAAAGGGGAAAGTACTGCTAAGAGACATCACATAGAAGGAGCAAACGCTGCTTCTCATGGAATCACAGAATGGTTTGGGTTGGAAGAGACCTTAAAAATCATCCAGTGCCACCTCCTGCCATGGGCAGGGACACCTTCCACTATCCCAGGTTGCTCCAAGCCCCAATGTCTAACCTGGCCTTGGGCACTGCCAGGGATCCAGGGGCAGCCACAGCTTCTCTGGATACCCTGTGCCAGGGCCTCCTCAGCCTCACAGGGAAGAATTCTTTCCTAATATCCAATCTAACTCTACTCTCTGTCAGTTTGAACCCATTAATATCATCTCACACCAAAGTAACACAGGGGCTGGACCAGCACTTTTCTTGAGATCCAACTTTGTTGATCCATCAGCCTTAGACTCATAAGATAATTAAGGTTGAGTAAGACCTCCAAGATCAAGTCCAGCATGTCCCCCAAGTGCCACATCCACACACCTTGCTGAACACTTTGAGGGATGGTGGTTCCAGCATCCTGTCCCCATGCCTGACCACCTTTTCAGTGAAGAATTTTATTCCCTAATGTCCAGTCTAAACTTCCCCGGTGCAACTTGAGGCCGTTTCCTCTTGTCCTGCCGAAGTCCTCGCCTTGCCCAGGTAAAGTTCAGCTGAACCTGCTGGTGACAGCCCCAGCACATGGTGGTGGATGGATGGCAGGAATTTGTCTCTTAGGAAGTGTCTGTCCTTGCTGATGGGCCGGATTATGGCAGAGGAAGGGGTGGTTCTGTTCAGATGGGCAAATCCGTGTTTTTCAGTGATCCCAATCAGTAGTTTATGAGCTGCAGAAGGAATCAGCCCCTTTCAGCAGGGCTGTCCTGTGTGGATTCTCTGATGAACTGCTTTTTAGCTTTCCCTGCAGTAGGGCACCAACTCTATTTCCTTGCTTCACCCAGCTGTTTGCTCCCCTCAATCTTTATGGAACATATTACTTTCAGATCTAGTAAACCCTGTTAAATTTAGGCAAAACCAGGCAATGATTCCTAAGGTGACGGAAGAAGAAGGTCTAGGAACACTCCTTTGTGCACACAGCGTGGTATCTGAAGTCTCATTCCTTGAAGAACGAGGCTAAAAATGGGACCACCGTGGTCTCCTTGCTAAAGGGATCTTCTCCACCTCGCTTTGTTTACTGTGCTGTGGCTCAGTGTGGGGAGATTATCATTTGCTGAGTGGTGCCTGAAGCACTGTATAAAAAATAAAACATACACAAAGACTAACAAAGAATAGAAGAAAGGAATTCAGGCCTCCCAGTCACAGCACTGTGCCTTTAATGGTTGATGAAATATTATATGCGTGTTTCCAGTTGTATTATTTGTCCAGTTTAGGAACCTGGAAATACGAGGAATGGTCACATCATGCTCAGGATGGAGAACAGGCAGGAAGTAGGAAATAATCCATGTTTTCTGTACAAGTTAAGTGCAAGAGTGACAGGCAGGGCCTTTTGGGGTACAGAGCTCTGGGAAATGCTGCTGAATTACTTGGATGTAGGTGACTTTGGGAATCAGCAGAATTGTGCTGCATAATCAAAATTTCAGATCCCCAAAGACAGTGCCTGTAAAAGAAGCCTTGAAATGTAATCCCAGCGACTTTAATACATGTTTGTTGTACTCTAAATTTTTAATTTAGATGCAGCAAGAATTGTAGGATCATAGAATGGTTTGGGTTGGAAGGAACTTTACAGACCATCTCACACCAACCCCCTGCCATGGGCAGGGACACCTTCCACTATGCCAGGTTGCTCCAAACCCCAATGTCCAACCTGGCCTTGGGCACTGCCAGGGCTCCAGGGGCAGCCACAGCTGCTCTGGGCACCCTGTGCCAGGGCCTCCCCACCCTCCCAGGGAACAATTTCTTCCACCTATTTAACCTAAATTTCCCCTCTTTCAGTTGGAATCCATTCCCCTTGTCCTGTCACTCCAGCTCCTGATGAATTGTCCCTCTCCAGGTTCCCTGTAGCCCCTTCAGGCACTGGAAGGTGCTCTGAGGTCTCCACCAACCTTCTCTTCTCCAGGCTGAGCAGCCCCAACTTTCCCATCCTGTCTCCGTAGGGAAGGTGCTCCAGTGGCCTTATCAACCTCATGGCCTCCTTGGGATTTGCTCCGAGAGTTCCATGTCCTTCTCATGAAGGATCTAAGAGGGATCCTTCTTATGAAAGACATGGAAAAAATGAACACAGTTTGATATCTGTTCCAGTAGCGCTGGGAGTTCTACACTTGATTGATTGCACTGGGCACTTTTCGTACTTATCTCATTCAAAAATATTTGCTTTTTACACCAAGCTGAGAGTTTTGCTGAATATCCAATATCTTGCCCAGGAATGCTCTTAATTCCAGGTATCCGGCTTCAGAATTTGAGCAAGGCTTGTGTAAAGCCTGTGCTGTCTTGAATATGCTACTGTTACCAGAAAAAAAGTCTCTCTGGTATTCTAAGAACAGGGGACAGGCTGGGGTTTGCAATTTTAGCATTACCGATTCTTTATTATTAATAGATTAGCGGGGATTTTTCCAAAGACTCCTATGAGTCAGAAGAGTTCCTGTTACTAAATTTCATATATTCATTTATTTATACAACTATACATGAGGTCTTACGGT
Source organism: Callaeas wilsoni (assembly GCA_013398955.1). Classification (NCBI taxonomy): domain Eukaryota; kingdom Metazoa; phylum Chordata; class Aves; order Passeriformes; family Callaeidae; genus Callaeas; species Callaeas wilsoni. Next base: position 18,544 of record VWPU01013544.1, read on the forward strand.
CTTTTCAGCCTCGAAAGAGCCAAGGTACTGTAAGTGTAAATGCCGTTTATTGAGTCCTGGAGATCATAAATATCTCCTTTAACATCTGATTTATCTTGAACTATGTGCATTGAAAGAAATGTCTCAGCATTAGGAAAGAAGGGGCATTTGCTGCTCTTTTGGACAACCTGTGTATTCATACCCAGAGCAAAACTTTGGCAGAGAGTAGTTAGAATTAAACTGTCACCACCAGGCCAATTTTACTTTATATTCTGCAAGGTTATATGAGTTTTATAGGTTCATTTATTTTCCTGATTAACAGTCCAGTCCTGCTCCTGACAAGGTCTCAGGTTTTTTTCATTCCTGTGGCTTCCCCAAGACGAGCAGAAGAGATAAAGTCTTGGGCAGAGGGAAATGTGAGGAGAGGAATTTCAAGGGAAGAAATTCTCTCTCCCAACATAAATTTGTCTGGACTTTGTGACAATGTTCTGGGTTTGTACCATGGAGAAATTGTCCAGACGGATCTTGGCCATGCAAGACCTCAGTGTACATGGGAGCCAGCTCCAGACAGTGCCTCATGGAGCCTCTGCCATGCTGGTAAATCACGGAATTATGGAATGGTTTGGGTTGGAAGGACCTTAAAGATCATCCAGTTCCACCCCCCTGCCAAGGCCAGGGACACCTTCCACTAGACCAGGTTGCTCAGAGCCTCATCAAACCTGACCTTGAAAAAATCAGTAAAATACTGATATTATCTTTGTCTTTCCTTGCTATCTCACGACTACTGAAGTGGAATAACTGGTAGATACTGTTTCCTTGGAAATTAAAGCTGATTAGAGAATGTCTCTATCTTATTTCTTTCAACAATAATAAAAAACAGAGAGAATGAAAAACATTCTTAATAATTGAATGACTGTAATAGAATGTTCTCCGCAAAATGGTACACTGTGGTTTTATTTTCCAAAGGTGATACATCAAGGCATGCAGGTGATGGTGATAAAGTTGAGGAGAATTGTACCATAAAAGCTCAAAATGCAATGGCAATATAAAAAAAAATCTGCCGAAAAAAGTATTTTGGGTTAAAATGATAAACTAACCTGGGCCTGCCATAAAATAAGAGAGGATTTAAAAGGTCATAGTGGTCATAATAACCTTTGGGCGACCTGGGCATCCCAGACTGTGTGTGCTGCTGTTACTTTATTCCAAAGGCTGGAGTGAAGTGAAGACTGGCAAAAAGCCGGGTATTAGTTATCCTTCTTATTCTTCTGACATAACAGCCAGTGTTTTATTCTGCTTTTCTTTTGCCACTATCTCTTCTTTCCTGTGGAAAGCAACATCTTCTAGGAAACAAGCCATGTCCGTGCCTGTACATTTCCTCATACATATTACACTTTTTTCCATTATTTCCCTTTCGCCTGATGACTGTGTTAGAGGCAGCCTGTGTCCTGAGGGAATGTTAGATGAGCAGGGAATCTGGCTATGAAATTACTCCCAGAGTGATTTCTTTTCCCAGTGATTATGGAAAATAACATCGTTGCATGGTTGGTGCACTGTTTACATGTTAATTTGTATGAGACTGTGCAGGAGCAGCTTTTTGGCTGGTGGGGCATCACCTGTGGTGGTTTCCAGTGAGCTTGTGGTACCCCAGGTCTTGCTTTAAACCTGTAGTTCTGAATACTTTGACACTCAGTTACCACAAGTGTCCCATTTTTCCATAGTTGAGATGAGAAAGGGGAGTATTTACAAGGGTAGGAAATTCTTTGTAAGGAGCTCTTGCTCCTAAGCCCAAATTATTATTTTTAAATCCCTTTCATTTGTTTCACAGACGCTGCAGGTGTCCACAATTGTGCTTTAAAACACTAAGAGTAGTAGTTTGTTGGGTTTTTTTGGTTTTTTTTTTAATAAAACCTTTAGTCATAGGGTGGCAAAGTCTGGAGCTGCATGGTGGAAATACCTGGGAAGTAGGATGCATCCATGCCAGTACCTGCCAGGATTTTAACATCATCTGCTTCCATCTTGCTCATTTTTGATTTCAGAGGATGGGAGTGTGCTTGTATTTTTTTTGGTAAATATCTTTGATTGGATTGTCCTGCCTCAAAGCCAAACTCCAGAAAGAATTCCTGGGACTCTACAGGAGTGATCTCACAGCTTGCAATGGAAGATTTGCTGTTTATCCCCGTGGAAGGGGTTTTAAGCTAAGGCAATGCAAGCTAAGCTGCAGAACAATTGCAGCTCCCAAGAAACTTTTATGTTGAGGCCAGCGCCCATTTTCAGCACCAGCGTGAGGAACAGAAGGCATCAATTAAATTAATCTTACTTATTTAGGGCTGAAAGTTCATGTGCAGACCCTTCCTCTAGTTAACAGCATGACTGGAGAGGAGAAAGTGTACTTTGTAGCTACACATTAAATATTTATCTCCTTAAATGCCACTTCATTTTTTCTACATACTCCCTGGCAAGAATTCCATGGGGGGAGAAGTTTCTAGATTAGAGAGAGAAGCTGCCCAAATGCAACTATGAAGATGCTTGATCCAAGCTGGGGATTTGGTTACTGTTTTAAAATTCTTTTTCTCCCCCCATTTAGTAGCTGTGATCCTGGCAGGGACGTGGGGTTTTGTGGCAGATGGTTGTTATACACACTGAAAGGACTGTATACTTCCAATATGCTCCATAAGCCATTAAATGCTGTAAAAGCCTGGCAGACTTTATAGTTTGCATCCTGCCATTAGAGTTCCCTCTGAAGTCTGTCAGAGGGATGTAATTCCACTCTAATTAAAGCTATTCCCCTTTTCCAAATGTGAAACCAGCCTAATTAATAATTGTTTCACAAATATAAACGAGGCCTAATTGTTCCTCACCCCCTGACTGCATGCCCTGCTTGCTCCCAGCTAGGCAGAACTGCTGGGAAGGGTGTTTTGTCTCCATTAAATTCCCTCTGTAGCCAGTGGAAAAGAGAAGATATTTGGAGCATGTTGTTTTTCCCTCGATGGTGAACATGGTCTCCCTGAGGGGGGATTTTTGTGGGTCCCCAGCAGCCCTCCTGGCCTCAGAAGTGGGATGAAGATTGTGCAATTCTGGAAACACCAGCTCGTCTCCTCCTGCCTTTCTGTGAGGAGAGGGGGAAAAGGATGTTGGGAGCAGCTGCTTGAGGCAAAATGGGATTATTGGAGGATCTGTAGTATCTGAGACTGAGTCAGTTACCTGCTGAAGGAGCTCTGTGAGGTGTGAGCTGCTTGAAGATGGCACATGAATTATACACAACCCATCCTGCAAACACTCTCAAAGTGAACATCCAAGTTGCTTTGTTACAAAATTATGCCACATTGCAGCTGCAGACATCAGAGTGGAAGTGGCAATACTGATTTGTTCTTATCATCCCACCTCTTTCATTAGCACAAGGATAAGTCAAAGCTTGGGGTGGTGAGCACAGTAATTTACTTTTTTTATTTCTACTGAAAAGGCAGAGTCACTGCTGTTAGGGATTGGGTATTGATATTTATACACACCTGGAACATAAAAAAGTGGAAGAAATTGAATCTGCATTTAAAGGAAATATTTTGCATCACTCATTTAAATTCTTTGAACTTGCAGCTTGCCTTATTCTTTCTCTTCGTTCAGGGGTACATTTGTTTAAGGAACAGCAAGACTGATGTTACAAGAAACATAAATCTTAACCTACATGCTAACATGCCTAATAAAAGGTCTTCAATACTGCCATACCTGAGTTTTTCTAATGGTTAATAACTTCAGGGAACCCAAAATGAAGTTTTAGAGCTGCAGCAGGGCTTTGAATCCCTCTAAAATCTGTGATCATACATTAGTTCTGACATGCCAAGTCAGTGGATTGAAGAATTGATGAGGCCACCATGGCTACATGCCAAATTGTTTTTAATACACTGGTGGATGGCAAAAAGGTATTTTAACATGTAGTCAGTATGAGATCCCTTCAATGCCTGTTTGGCCCTCAGAAATGGAACGTAGCCTAATTACCTCTTTTAAGGGTTCATATGCTCTTGAAATAATGGTTTCACTTGTAACAAAACACATGTGCAGATGTACCCACAGAGAGGGACATTAAATCTCTTTTTTAGCTGAACTGAATTGCTGCAACAGTCAGGTAGTAACCAGTGTAGCACTGAGCAAAGAGGTCAAAAGCATGAGTGAAAAAGGTCCAAAGCAGAACAGACAAAAAAAAATTGCTATTATTACCATCTTTGGCTGTGTAATGGGAAGGTGCAGAGAAGACAGAGCTACACTTGTCTCAGAGGAGTGCAGCAAAACTCCAAAGGGTTGCAGTTTAACTTGCAGCAGTGGAAACTGTGACAAGGAAGAAGAGTAAAAACCAGATTGCTCTAAGGGTGGCCAAAACTAGAACAGGTAGCCAGAGCAGTGGTGTAATTCATGGAATCATCACAGAATCATGGAATGGTTTGGGTTGGAAGGGACCTGAAAGCCCATCCAGTGCCACCCCTGCCATGGCAGGGACACCTCCCACTGTCCCAGGCTACTCCAAGCCCCAGTCTCCAACCTGGCCTTGGGCACTGCCAGGGATCCAGGGGCAGCCACAGCTGCGCTGGGCACCCTGTGCCAGGGCCTGCCCACCCTCCCAGGGAACAATTCCTGCCCAAGATCTCATCCATCCCTGCCCTCTGGCAGTGGGAAGCCATTCCCTGTGTCCTGTCCCTCCATTCCTTGGAAATTGTCTCTCTCCATGTTTCCTGTGGGCTCCTTCAGGCCCTGCAAGGCCACAATGAGGTCACCCCAAAGCTTCTCCTCTCCAGGCTGAACAATCCCAGCTCTCCCAGCCTTTCCTCCCAGCAGAGCTGCTCCATCCCTCTGCTCATCCTGGTGCCTCCTCTGGACTCTCTCCAGCAGCTCCACGTCCTCCCTGTGCTGGGCCCCAGGGCTGGGGCAGCTCTGCAGGTGGGGTCTCACCTGAGCAGGGCACAGGGGCAGAATCTCAATCCCTTTCCTGCTGCCCACTCTGCTTTGGATGCAACCCAGGATATATTTGACTTTTTGGGACTCCAGCAGGCGGAAATGAACTTGGTGTCTTGTGAATTTGTGTTATCTTGTAGGCAGTTTACACTGGGAAGGAATGGAACCCATTTCTTGAGGGGTGAATGAAGAAAATAGCAGGAGATATAAAACTTAGCGCACACTTTAAGTTCCTGTCAAACACAAAGCAGTGTAAAGGCTCACAGTTGAACACTACGGTTTTTTTGGGAGTTGTCTGCCACCTAGACTGGTTTTCCTTTGCTAGATCTCTGTGGTGGGTGTGGACTTCACCATTTGGGAAATCTGAGGCCAGGCGGTGTTTGGAGTCTCGCTGGACACGCCACCTGCACTGACAGCATCTCTGCAGCTGACACAAAAGCCATGTGCTCATGTTGCCATCAGTACTGGAGATTGGTGTTGGAACTGGTCAGAGCGAGCACAGAAGGGCCAAGAGGGTTTTGGAATAAACAAATGATGAATAATTTTTGGGTGAAACATTTTTCAACTCTCATCGAGTGCAAGGATGGGAGTGAGATCTGGAAATTTAAGGCTATTATAGACATCCAAAGTGAAAAAAAATGTGGGCAGTTCTTAGGCAATAGTGGGAACTAGGGAAACATCCTTCCAAGGTACAGTAGGAGCTGGGGAAATATCTGAGTGAGGGCAACAGGAAAAGAAAAAGGAAATTATTTGTAGTGTTAAAACAAACTGATTGGTCTTGCTTACAGTTGCATCTTTGGAGAAGAGAGGCTGAAACACATAGGAAAAGAATGCATGGAAGTACGTAAAAATTTATTCAAAACTCAGACTCTGCAGTCAGGTTTAGAACCACTGTAAAATCTCAACATTATTACATGCCTATGTCTCATAATTTTTTAGCAGGAGAATTTGAGATGGGATCTTTTGCTTTGGAGGGAGAGAACAAAGGAAAAAATGTTGATTATGAAAATACTGGAAGAATCTAAACAATTTCAGGTTGGGTCTGTTGTGACAAGGTATCCAGTATATGTCTGGACCAAAAGAAAGGATGGAAGGCCAGTCTGGGGTGCAGTGTGTTAAATTCCTGTGGCAAAATTCCCATGCAAAGTCACGGCCTCAAATACCATCCCAAATACACCAGTTTCATGGGGCAAGGCATTATTTGGGTTTCCCCTGCTAAAGAAACAATTGGAATTATTCCTGCCTCTAAAACGTCCCTCTGTTTCTGCTGGTCCTGGGAATTAGTGTTTTTCTGCAGCAGAATTCCCTGCTGGAAGAGTTTCTGCTTCCTTCCAGGCATGAACCCCTTCAGAAGTGGGTGAAACACGTGTGTGTGCCTGGGTAGTGGTTAGAGTTCGATCCTTCGTGGCTGAATTCCGTGCTGTTTTGTTCTTTGACAGCGATGGGATGGAGCCTTGTGCTTGCTGGGTGTTTTTGTGAGCCCTCGTGGAAGGCACGACAATAAATGGAGCAAGATCATAAACCGTGGCCCTGTTTCTGCAGCAGTGGATCAGCCCATCTGTAGGCCGTATGTCAATAAAAACAACTAATTACAGAATAACTAAATATAAAAGGCCCCACTGCTTAAGAAAACCCTCCTGTATCCCATTCCCGAGCTTCCTATTACATCTGTGGAAAGCTTGGGTCGTAAGTTTTTGTTCCATTAAACCCTGATTTTGAATTCAAGCTAAGCAAGAAGGAAAATGCAGCCTTATCCTTGCGAAGTTCTATTCATTCTTGCACAGAGAAGTTGTAGAAGCTGTGGATATTCCATTCCTGGAAGTGTCCAAGGCCAGGCTGGACAGGGCTTGGAGCAGCCTGGGGTGGTGGAAGGTGTCCCTGCCCATGTCAAGGAGTGGGGCTGGATGAACTTTAAGGTCCTTCCAACCCAAACCATTCTGGGGTTCTGTGATGATTCCATGTGTTAAGACATTACAGCTATTCCCATTTGCTTCCAAAGTGGTTGCATCTATATCTCTTTTTCATGCTGAGGCCATCCCAGGTTGTTCTGGAAAAGGGGGACTGAAATCTGCCTTAGCCCTGGAATTGCTTTTCTCCGCCAGCTGGAAATAAAACAAATAGTAATTGCTAATATTTCTTTTTCACTTATCCACATGCAAAACTGTGCTGCCTTTGCCGCAGTTTTTTTGCCTGCTGTGAATTCAGGTTTGGTGAACTAAATACATTCTTCCTTCTGTTTTTAGTGTGTGAGGAGGAACACAGGCATTTCCCTTGCCATATATATAGAAATAGTGAGGTTTTATTCCATGTGAAATTTGTTTCTTTGGATTTGTAAGCCAAACTTGCATTTTTGCTGAAATACTTGCTTTACAGGTTCAGTAACGTATTACAAATTTAATACTACTGCTTTACGCTCCCTGTTAGCAAATACATTGAGATCTTTAAAATATTATTTTTCTAAACACTGAACTTTACAGTTTCATGGATGACAGGTCTCTATTTCATCTAGCAAAGTGCTTCAAAATCCAGATGCTGAAAAAATGAGCCTAAAATTGTGCATTCAGTCACTATAGCTATTTATAGACATTCTTCAAATGCATTTGAAATAAAAAATGAAAACAAAGCTGTGAAGGTCACAAATCAAAGCATTATTGGAGATGACTAATATCCTTCCAAGGTACTTTCTTGCTAAGGATGTGGCATATTTCTATTTTTGTAATGCATTAACATCCTTCCAAGGTACTTTCTTGCTAAGGATGTGGCATATTTCTATTTTTGTAATGCATTAACATTTTTTATTGATAAAGTGAGATTCAAGCTGCAATGGAGGTGCCAGTCTTTCTGATCTGTATATTTGAACAGTTTTTGCAGTGCAGGTCAACACTTAATGGAAGTCACTTATTTCTTAAATACCTTGTGTTTATGCAGCTGTTCTGGTTTCTTTTGCTTTTGCTTCCCAACATCTGAACTGAAAGTGCCACAAGTAAAAAGAGAAATGGAAAAAAAAAAAAAAGGATTTTGCGCCAAAGACGTACGAAAGGAGTAAAAAAGCATTTGGTAACAGAAAGGAGGATTGGTCTGTAGAACTTCAAAGGGTGTTTAGTTTTGTTCTGTGGTCAGATGATCATTTCCACTGGAAGCTGGCTGTATTTACTAATATGCTGAAGAAGGATTACCACAAGTATTTACACTTTGTCTTAAGAATACTTTAAGGAAAAAAATGGTGTTGCCAGTCGTGTTGTTTGTATTAATGTTCCCTGTGAAGGGTGGCGTTTCAAAACAACAGAAAAACCCTGCAGGGGATTGTGAAGGACCTTTCGTGCTTCTGTCTTGTTTATCCTTTCACAGAGGGCTCATCCATCCCTCCTGATATCCCATAAACCACCCTCGTCCTTCTGCCAGTGCAAGGGACACCCGGAGATGCCTGGAGAAGGGAAGCAGGTGCCACGAACGCCTTTGGAAACAAAGCTGTGCTGGAGGACACCTCAGTCGAGTGTTGCTTCTCTTCCAGTGAGTGTCCTTAGCTGTGCCAGGCTTCTTTTTGGGAAAGTTTCCACATGTGGGATGACTTTTCACACTCCCTGGAGCACCTTAGGTCCAGCTTAATTTCTTTTCTTTTAGGTCATGACTGAGGTGTGCAGGTAGAGGCTGGGAAACTGCATCAGTATCATGGAATCATGGAAAGGTGTGGGTTGGAAGGGACCTTAAAGATCATCTTGTTCCAAGCCCCTGCCATGGGCAGCGACACTTTTTATAAACCAGGTTTCTCCAAGCCCCTGGCCTCCAGAAATGGGCTTTTCTTGGGATAGATTCCAAGGTGTTCACTGGAGCTGCCTCATGGGTGACTCCCCCAGGACAGGCAGCTCTCTCTGCTCTTTGCAGCCCACAGGACCAACAAAAGCAACTCCATAAGCACAGGGAAAAAAGAAATTAAATTTCTCATTAAAACAGTGATTTCCCTCATCAGAATGAGAAGCATCCCCAGAAACCGGGGGGAGAAAAAGGAGGACAACTTTCCAGGGCAGATTACAGAAACATTTGTTGCATCCCCAAAAGTGAGTGCTTGCATGCAACAGATTCAGTGCCAGTACATTCTGTTCCTGAACAACATATACGTTTCTTGAATATGACAACTGAAGAAATTTATTGAAAGCAGAGAAAATGTTAACTATTTTTTTTTCTTGCTCATGTATTTCTAAGCTGTCATTACACTTTGGATCTCCCTAAAATGAATTGGAGATTCTTCAGTTTATAGATATTGTTTTTCATTGTAACAATTCAAGACTCTTCTGGATTTAACCGAACTGTTGGATAATCTGCAGTAAATAATATACAGGTCTAACGTACACAGTAATTATTGAAAGTGCATGGTGTATGTAATGTCTGATTATGCAAATTCAATCAAGTAGTTATCCTTGAAAAAGCTGTGAGGTGTTCACACAATTATTTATGACTTTTTATAATTACATTTGTTTGCTTAAGTCTGGGCCATCAATTTGTACTCCATGCTTAAATGTGGTTGAAAATATGAATTGCTGTGTGTGCTGCAAAAGTTGTCCTGATTCTGTACTCCCATTTTCCACGGGATTATTAGAAACAGATTTTCTGTGAACAGAATTAAAACTAGAGGCAGAGGTATCTGACAGCTAGAGGGCAGCTAGAGGATCTAGTCCAATCTTCTCTACATCATCTGTGCTTCAGGTTCACAGAGGAACCTTCTTGGTCTGGAAAATTCAGGAATCAGAAGTGAGTGGAGAATGCCTGCATTGGCCAGTCCGGGAATCTTTCTTAATAAAATGACCCTAAAGTCTAAGAGGCACAAGCCAAGGAAGGTTGAAGGAGCTGCTAACACTCACCGTGGGATGGGGATGTGAGACCCCACCTGCAGAGCTGCCCCAGCCCTGGGGCCCAGCACAGGGAGGACGTGGAGCTGCGGGAGAGAGTCCAGAGGAGGCACCAGGATGAGCAGAGGGATGGAGCAGCTCTGCTGGGAGGAAAGGCTGGGAGAGCTGGGATTGTTCAGCCTGGAGAGGAGAAGCTTTGGGGTGACCTCATTGTGGCCTTGCAGGGCCTGAAGGAGCCCACAGGAAACATGGAGAGAGACAATTTCCAAGGAATGGAGGGACAGGACACAGGGAATGGCTTCCCACTGCCAGAGGGCAGGGATGGATGGGATTTTGGGAAGAAATCCTTCCTTGGGAGGGTGGGGAGGCCCTGGCACAGGGTGCCCAGAGCAGCTGTGGCTGCCCCTGGATCCCTGGCAGTGCCCAAGGCCAGGTTGGACATTGGGGCGTGGAGCAGCCTGGGACAGTGGAAGGTGTCCCTGCCCATGGCAGGGAGGTGAAACTGGATGATTTTTCAGATCTCCTCCAATCCCAACCATGATTCCATGACTCTGTATGTAATTTGTTACTACTGAGTTGGATCTTGTTTCACTTTCTGAAACACTTTTTTTTGGCTTTTATATTTCAAAAGGAGGTAGGAGTTTTCCTTACCTTGTCGCTTCAGCCTCGAGATAATTAGACGTTCATTATTTTGCAAGCAACTTATATCTTTCCTCAGATGTAATTTTAAGTGCAGCACCAGTTAAAATGTTTGAAACAGGCTTGGGCTTTAACCAGTGAAATTAATGGAAATTAGAAATTACTCTTTGTCACTATATATCTCTCCTGATGTCATCCTGGTTTTCCACAATGCGATATTTTTCTTTGGAAAGTTGTATTTCTGTAGAGAGCTAAGGTCCATAATTACAGCCTGCAGTCAGGAATAATGTGGTGGTTATTCCGTGGTCTTTAGGGCTGACTGGTTCACACCTTTAGCTAAGCTGGGACTTGAGCTGAGTTTGAATAATTAAACACAGAAATCTGCCAGGGCAGCTCTAGCATGGGGCAGAAAGGCAGCAAATCTGACTGGATATCAGAACTTTACTGGTGACCTCTGTGGTTTTGCACTTGGAGGGCACAAATTCTTGAATTCCTGCCTTAGCTCTCCCCTTGTGTGTGTCCAAGAATCCTGCAACAGGATAAGCATCAGGGAGTGATCATCATCAAACACCCCTGGCTGGTATTAAGACACACGGTCAAAATCTTGAGCTATGGAAAGTGGTTGGTGCAGTTAAATGTGTCAGACGTGACTCAAAAGTCTCCTTCCTTTCCGAAGATATTACTTCATTCATGTTAACCACATTTGTAAGTGGCCTGGGCTGAAGAGATAGTGTTTGGGGAATTCCAAACTCTTTTATATGCAGTTGGGAGTTTCAGGAATGGCTGGTCTGCATTCCACATTGATATATAATCCTCATTATGGCTTTGAATAAGAACGTGGTAATTCGCCAGAAAAATAAATAAAACAAGTTATTGGTCAGAGGCATACTGTATAGGGAGTACTAATAAAACCAAATATTTTTGGCTGTAGTTTAAAGTTCCTACTGTAAATGAGCTAATTTAGGGCCGTATCCTCCCCTGAGATCATGGGCTGGAACGTGAGATAAGCAGTAGCTACACAGACACTTTTGGGTGGTAGCACAGAAATGTGAGTGCTCCATCAGCTCTGCATTCAGTGGGGAGGAGAGGGAATTTCTGTAGGAGAACTGACCCTTCCAAGAAAAATGTACTCCGAAGAAAATCCACGTTCAGTGTCGATGAACTCCAGGAGGGCCAGACACAGACGCAGATGGCAGAGACGTTCTCAGACTGCTGCATCCTTTTTTGTCCCCACAGGCTTTAGGGACATGGAGTACTGCTGTTAGTCCAGAGCCAGCTCAACCCTGGCCATCTGTGCTTCTCAAGCAGGTGCTGACAGTGGCTTGTCCCTCGGTTACTGGCTTGCTTAGGGTGGTATTCCAGTTGTGGTGTCATGGTCAGCTTGAACCCATGGCCACTCAACAGGGGCAGCTCTTACCTGCAGCCCTGAGCTGGGATTGCTCCTCCTGCCTTGTCCTGAGGTCTCCGAGGGCACCAGGACTCGCTGCATCCCAGCTGGAGCTGCTGGAAGGGAATCCCATCAGAAAGAGGATTTTCTGCCCGTTAGACCAGTGTTCTTGGCCTGAGTGACAGAAATGGTGTTAACCTTGTGTGAGGGAGAGAACTTGCCAGCATGGCCATGAAGCGAAATCCTCAAGAGGCTTTTCAGGATGAGGGCTGGGTGGGGAAGTTTTCCTTATTTCCAGAAAAAAAAAATTAAAAAGGAAAGAAAAAAAGAAAAAGGAGATTTAGCACCTCTCCTGTGAAGACACCCAGAGAGAATTGGGGCTGTTCAGCCTGGAGAAGACTCCAGGAAGACCTTAGAGCACCTTCCACTGCCTCAAGGAGCTCCAAGAGAGCTGCAGAGGCACTTTTCACAAGGGCATTGAGGGCCAGGACAAGGAGGAATGGCTTCAAACTATAGCAAGCAGGGTTAGATGGGATATTGGGCAGGAATTGTTCCCTGGGAGGGTGGGCAGGCCCTGGCACAGGGTGCCCAGAGCAGCTGTGGCTGCCCCTGGATCCCTGGCAGGGTCCAAGGCCAGGTTTGACACTGGGGCTTGGAGCACCCTGGGACAGTGGAAGGTGTCCCTGCCATGGCAGGGAGTGGAATGGGATGATCTTTAGGGTCCTTTCCAACCCAAACCATTTTATGAGTCCATGATTAACTTCTGCAGGTGTTTCTTGAAAGTGAAAAATCTGACAATTTTTTTTGCTGCCAGAATTGAGAGATCAGCCCCATTGATCAACCAGCCCCACTCAGCTTCTGTTTCTCCCACTGATTTTTTTAAACAAATAATGCCATATAATAAAAAAAAAAAATCCCTCATCCAAACTATCAAGAGATGTCATTTGAAAATTATCAATGAGTTATACTTCTATTTAAATTGCTCCTAAAGACCTAAGCACATCAGACAGTGCATAACACAGCCAGTTGGTTCTGTCCTGCAAGGTCTGGGTGAGTACAAAATGTCATCACTGAGAATGGAAAGCTCAAGAAACCTCCTGGCTCAACACATCTTTCCCTATTTTGGTTTTCTTGTTCTTTACTGTTGTTTTATTTGTGGTATTCACCTGCAGTCAAATCTTACCCTAACAGCAGATACTCACTGCACGTGAACAGCCTTGGCAGGAGCATTTCTTGAGGGTTCAGATCATTCCTCAAGGTTTTACTGTTGAGGCTGTTAAAACACCGAGAGGTTACAGTGAAAGAAGAAATAAAAAAACCCCCCAGAATTGAAGTGGTTATACCCAACCACAAGTTAAACATAAAAGCTTTGAGCTCATGTCATGCAACTCTGCTGTGTCATAGCTCCCTGCCAGGGGAAGAGTTGTGGTGTTTCACACTTACCTGCTTTACAAATGTGAATTATAAACATTTCTGTGGCGTCAGTTCTTCACTGAACACTGCTGGGTTTTGATGTTTGAGCCATTTTCCCCAGAAATCCATGTGTGGAGGGCACAGAGGGACTGGGGCTGCCTCAGCCCCTCCTGGGGCTCCCCTTGGCTTCTTGGCAAACCCCAGATGCCAGCAGGAACTGTAGCACCTTCTTCTAAACCTGGAAATATTAGAGAGGGGAAGGCATAAACTTACAGTACCATGCTGGGCAGGAAAGTTATTTTGTTTGCTTAGCAGTTCCCAAATGGCAGGCTTGTAAGGATCTTCTGCTCCTGAGTTTTGCCCACATCAACAAAGACAGGGTGGGTGAATTTCTGGGCTGGTTCAAACAGTTTATTTCCGTGAATTGGAATTTCACCTTTTATCTTCTTACTCCGGTTAAAGGACTTAATTTAAAAAAAAATTAATGTAATAATTTCAGTGAAGCCCTATGGTATGAATAAAGCAGCAGCACAGGGGAACAGCTGCTCTCTGGTATTCTCTTAGTGGATCCTTGGACCTGTGGGCTGCTTCTAAAGTGCAGCAAGCCTAAATTTGACTTAAATTTGCTACACAAGGGCTCCCACGATAACTGGAATTACTTTAGGTGTCCAGAAAGGCCGAAAATCACATGTGGCATAGTTATCTACCAAAGAAGTGCAGCTCAACCTGCAGCAACAGGAGCTTCTGCTGTGTCTGCACATCACTGAGAGCAGGTTTATAGTGCTCTGCCTTTTGAATATCCCAGCTTTTCTCTCTGGCACTCACTGTTTGACCAGTGCTGGTGGGACCCAGGCACACAGAAAGAGATTTCCTGAGCAAACAATCCAGCAAGGGACATCTTAAAAGTTTTTCAGCAGCTGAAAAACATCAGTTCTTTTAAAATATGTGACCAGTCCAGTTGCATGACAGTGTGAGGGGGTCTGAAAGTCCTGCTGGCACTGACTCGGGATATTCTGCATAGCTGCTCAGGGATTCACCTCCTGTGAGTAATGGTGAACATCCCAAGTCATGCTGGTAGAAATTTGGTGTGATGCCACCGTGGTTATTCATCACACCAGAGCGTGCACCCCTGTGTGTGTGTGTGCCAGTCCCATTGCTGGGTGCCTGTCACCACAAAGAGGGGTTTCCTCAAGCCCTTTGCCTTTGGTTATTCCGTCAGTGCCGTTCAGAGCTGTTCTCCTGTGTGACATTCACATCTCAGGCAGCAGGGCCACAAGATTCCTTGGGGAGAGCCACTGTGCTGCAGGCAGAGCTGTTTCTCCCAGGCAGCTTGTGCTTGGGTCACCATGTAGTGCTGTCCTTGCTTTCAGAGCACCAGGAGTCTGGCCCAGCGATTCCGGTGCCTCGTCTGCTGTTGATTGAACAGCCCCCTTCATCAGCCAGAACTGGCTACAACTGTGGCTGTAGTCTGAATATTTTTCACTGTTCAGATAAGTACTTTTAGCCTGGAAAATAAGGAGGCTTGGGGAGCATCCACAGCTCCCTGACAGGAGGGTGCAGCCAGAGCTGGGTCGGGCTCTGCTCTCAGGGAACAGGGACAGGACAAGAGGAAACAGCCTCAAGATGTTCCAGGAGAGGCTCAGGTTGGCCATCAGGAAGGAATTTTTCCCTGGAAAGGGTGGCCAGGCCTTGGCAGGGGCTGCCCAGGGAGGTTTGGAGTGCCCATCCCTGGAGGTGTCACCTGGACGTGGCACTCAGAGCTCTGGGCTGGGGACAAGGTGGGCATCGGGCGCAGCTGGGACTCAGTGACCTTGCAGGGCTTCTCCAGCCTCAGTGATTCTGTTATTTGTGATTTGGGCCACGTTCATTCCTGGCAAAGAGCAGCACAGGCCGTGGTTCTGTTTGCTGCAGCCCCGCTCTGCTCCAACGTGGGCGTCACGTTGCTGGAGTTTGGCCTGGAGCCCTTTCCTGTCAGCCCTGCTCACTGCCCGGTCAGGCTTTATTGCAGCACTTGGTTGCAGGGTTTAGAACGCATCAAAAGAGAGCTGCTGGGGTTTTTAGGTGAGCACAGCATACCGAGTTACTGAAAATGCACCTCAGTTCCTGTCTGCAAGGTGAGAAAATGCACGAGGGAGGTTTGTATACAGCCCCCATATAAAGGGGACATTCAGCCTCTCAGTAATTTGGCAATATTTGTCCATTAAAAAGTCTGATCCTCTTGATACATCTATAGAAAAGAAAGAACAGTGCAATCACATCTGGTGAGCTCTAGATCTGTACATGATTCCCCAACCCTTTGATGTATTTCTGTAACTCCCCAAATATGTGCCCAGAAAGACAGCAGGCTCCAGAGCTTATCTATCTCCTCCTACGTGGGGTAGCACTGACACACCCAGCTCTGGCTGGTTTGTACAATAACTTGTTTCTCTCTTGATATTTTAATCTGTCCTGAGCATCAGAGGGGAATTGACATCTCCTGTCTCCAGTATTGCTACTTCTCACTAGTGCCATTGTTTTTGTGTGAAGCTTTGGATGGAAACCAGTCCCAGACACCTGTACTGCTAAAGCTGGATTAATAAATGCTAGTCTCGACTCAGGATGCCAGAAAGTGTAAGAAAACCTGCTCTGTGGCTACAAATGTATCCTTCTGTAGAATCATGGAACCACAGAATGGTCTGGGTTGGACGGGATCATCTCATTCCACCCCTTGCCATGTGCAGGGACACCTTCCACTATCCCAGGTTGCTCAGAGCCTAATCCAGGATATCCTTCCAGGATAACCCTAAATCAGGAAGGCTGTTAAGCAAGTGTTTAACTTTCAGTTTGTGCTGTAATTCCCTTGTTTCAGTTTCCTGAAAAGAGATGTCTCCCTAAACGAGGTTTTAGTGTCAGTTTTGCCTCTTGCCTTAGAGTCCTGCTAATTTAGGGGGTACAGGGCAAACCCTACAGCCACGAGCAGACCCTGTCACAGATCAAGCACAAACATGACCGGCATGAAATTTGGGGTGGGGGTGGAGGAGGGTCTGGCAATAGGTACCATCTGCTTCTGCAAGTTAGTACCAGATGTCTGGAAGCTTCCAATTCCAGCCCGTAAAGGTGGAGCTGAAATAATTAAAATGGCATTTTCTGTTTGGAACAAGCAAGGAAAACTGTCCCAGCTTTCTTTTCACCATGATTTCCAGTGGTGAAAAGATAAAAACTGTGTATTTTGCAGACAAGGACTTGTCCCACTTTAGAGCAGCAAGACTGAAATCCATGTGAGAAAGAAGAATACAGGGCCAAAGGCTGAGTTTAAAGCAGAATTCCTCTCTTTTAAGTTCCCAGCAGTACAAGGGGAAAGTCAAATGTCCACAACAGTTACATACTCATTTTTTCCAAGTTGTATTGGACAACATTTGCTTGTCTTTGATTCCCATTCCTTGTGGTGCAGAGTTGGCAACTGGTTTGCAAATGTTCTCCGTCGTCTTCTCTTCCATAACGGATCCATCTTTTTGGGGAAAAGATGTGAAATGAGCAGCCTGGAATAGCTCAGACAACTTCTCTTTAACCCCAAGAGCTTCAAGACTGAGCTCTGAGAGAAAGATCTGTTTTGAGGGCATTTTTGGGGTGGAGTTCTCACCTCTGAGCTCAACACGTGTTTTCTAAGTCTAGGTGTTGTTGGAAGTTGAGCAAAGGCTTTAGAGAGACCAGAATAAATCTGGATGTGTTGGATGGAAATCCCCTTTCCTGGGTGGGCTTCTTTGACTGGGGGCGAAGTGCAGTTGTTGCAGCACAGTGCTGGGAGTACGAAAGCACTGAAAACATGATCTAACACTGGGTTCAAAACATTTTTCTGTCCAGTTTGTGTAAAACATAGCAGTTTCCAGATCCTGTGTGTGATATTTCGAAAGCTTTAAATATGAATCCCATAAATCCAGTGAGGATGTGGCAGGCATGGATTTACTGGGGAAGGGAGGGAGGAAACCAAGAGCACGTCAGTGCTCTTGGTGTTTTTGTCTGACTTCAATCTGAACAACGTTGCTGGTGAAATTTTGCTTTTACTGAAAAAGCATCTCTTGCTTTTGAAGTTCTGTGGAAGGAAAAATCATCATTTAAAACCATGACGTCAGTATCCCATTGGATCATGCACAGATAGCTGGGATAAGTGGATAAAATGGGAATTTAGCTTTTTTAGGGATTTCTTTAATAGACCCTCAAATGAACGACTTTGTTTTCATGGATTTGAAGGGGGAAAAGAAGTTGGCTGTTTTAAGCAGTAAGGGGGAAGTGTGCAAAGATCTAAATGGTGATACCTTTAACTGCACTGTTTAGTGCAATTTAGGCAAATTAGACTTGAATGGTTCATAGATGATCCTCTCACATCACTGTCTCTTGGGCAAGCTGCAGCTCAGTGTTAGCCAGGCAATATTTCTCCTAAATCAATAGGTAAAAATGCAATTTGATTTCCAAGTTAGTGTAAATGTGAGAACAGGTAATGAAATTTAAAAAGCTGATGCTGAGGAAAAATATTGTTTCTCTGATAGTGCCTTGCTGCTTGAAAAGTTGACTTCAAGGTCTTGGGCAGAAGGAAACCTCTTGTGAGAAAAATGGGAATTTCCAGTCTTTAAGGGAGAACGGAGAAAAAGACAAGATTACTTTAAATGACGTTCATGTTCCTAGATTTTTCCACATTTTCAAATTTCCTGATTTATTTATCCCAATTTATTAGCAGTTATTTGGTGTTCGAGTTACTGAGTAGTACTCCAAACTATTTACATTAAATACTGTTGTTATTTTAAAGGGCTTTAATGGTTTTCCGCCCCCTACACATGCAGACAAATGCACCCCACCTGCCCCAGCCCCTCTGCACTCGATTACTGGACATGGATAAGGGATTCCAGAACATCCCTGCTCTGAAGTGCTGTTAATTGAGCGTCTGGACCAGATTTGCAGCTCTTGTAAATGGGCACAGCTTCAGCGAAATGGTCCTTTATTATATCAGCTGCAGATCGGTCCCAGTCCTGCTGCGTGTTTCTAAATTGGGAAGAACGGCTTGTGGAAATCTCTGATATCTCGGGTGAATAATGGGGCTGAGCAGGGCAGAGCATGTCCCAAGTTCTTATTTTGGGAGAACTGTCCATGACAAATAAAGGCCATTTTTTCCATGAGAATTTCAGGCCTGAGTGTTTTCTCCTGCATGAAATAAATCCTCAGCAGACCCTGTGGAGACAGAAGTGCCTTAGAGCTTCAGCTGTGCTGAGTCGCAAGGGGAAGGAAAGATGCTTACCAGTGTATAAAAAGAGATTTCTATTGAAAATAAACGTTTAAAGTGTAATGATATGACTTTTGTTTCTCTGGTTATGCAGCTGCCTTGGGATCTGAGCTCCTGGTAAACACGTTGGCCTGGTAAAGGACATGATTCAGACTGTCCCAGATCCAGCAGTTCACATCAAGGTTAGTTTCCTGTTTATTGTGAGTCCTCAGATGTTTGGAGAGCCATAAAATTAAAGAATATGTACACATCCCACAGCTTTTCTTGCATGTTTATAAACTGTGCTACTGCCCAACATGGGCCTTTTTATTCCTCAGTATTTACGTGCTATTGTCTGAGTCAGCCCTGCAGTCTTTGTTGCTGACACCTGTGTGTTCTGCTCTGAAGTACGTGGATACTTTAAAGATAACTTTTTCTAAAATTAACCCTCCTTGATCATCCTTCAATACTTGGTGTGTTTGATAAAATACACCTCCTTGAAAAGTACTGCATTTATATGTCCCTGATTCTGCTCCACGACATCCAGTGGCAAACATTGAATTCAACTGTAGAAGGAAAATGAGCATAATGCAAAAATTCAGATCCAAACAAGCATCCCTTACATCGATTCAGTGCAATGTTTAAAATGCTTTAAAACCAGCATTAGTTTGCTACGTTTCAGAAGGAAGTGTTTCTTTTTACTGTACTATTATTATTATTATTATTATTATTGCTGTTATTGCTGTGGTTTTCTTGTCCTTCTTCACGAAAGGCTTGGAATCTGTGAGACCTGGCAGATGTAGCTGTTGCAGAGAACGAGTAATTTTGGAGTATTGCACCCAAATTTCATCAGGAACTGGAGTGGTAGGACAAATAGTAATGGGTTCAGACTGAAAGAGGGGAAATCTAGGCTGGATGTAAGGAAGAAATTCCTCCCTGGGAGGGTGGGGACGCCCTGGCACAGGGTGCCCAGAGAAGCTGTGGCTGCCCCTGGATCCCTGGCAGTGCCCAAGGCCAGGTTGGACACTGGGGCTTGGAGCAGCCTGGGACAGTGGAAGGTGTCCCTGCCATGGCAGGGGGTGGAATTGGCTGATTTTTCAGGAATCTTTCATTCTTTCTGACTGCCTTTCTGTTTGTTCTCCTTTGAAGTTACATTTTCTGCAACTTCTTTCATGGAGTTTCTCCTCAGCTGGCTGCCATCTCAGCAGCTGTCTCTAGAAAAAGCTCCACTTTACGACTTATTTTTAACTGAAACATAGAATAAAAATGAAATATTATTTTAAACAACTCCCTTTTTCTGTAGAACACAGTGAATGAAAGAATCTCTCTCTATCCCTCTGTGTTGTTTTTGGGTCGTGTTTAGTTACTAGGATGAGTTGCAGTAGTGGGAGAGCTCGTTCTTTCCCCCTCTCCAGGTTTTCCAAATCCAGAACTTTCACAGCCTTCTGGTCCTCAGTTGTTTTTATGGAAAGAGCAGAAAAACGAACCCTCCTCCCCACAAAAAATGGAGTTTTGCCTCACTATGGATTACAACCAGTAAGACTTCAAAACATTGAAGGGGATTTAGTACCTCTTCATGCTGTCTAAATGCCCACAGCAGCAGAAATAACATAAAGAATAACTCTGTTTCATGCTTTCTGCCGAAACTGGTGCCCGAAGAAGGTTTTTGTAGCCACAGGAGTTAGTGGGAAAGGGCAGGGGTGGGTATGAAAGTGTCTTATTACAGCAAGAGAGCTGCATAAAAATCTCTGTAATGGTGTGTTTAAGGGAATTGTAGGAGCCTGTTCTCAGCGGAACATCCCCCCAAAGTTGCTGTTTTATTGAAAAAAGGGTGTGAGGAAGGCAATTACTTTAATGCTGTGTTTGGGGTAGGAAAGCTGGCCAACTCCACTTCAGATCCTTCTGATTTCTGTTTATGTCATTAGGGCCTGCTGTGGTCTAAACACATTCTTTGGAAAGCTGCCACGGATGCTCGGGTCATTTAGGCTTTAAAAGTGGACATAGCTACATTCTTAAAAATGAGCCAGGATAAAGTGCAGGGGATGTGGGAAAGCCTCTTTGGTGTGGTGGTCTTTTCTGGCTGTGCTGAGCACAGCTCTGCTGCCCTCAGCATGGGAAGGACGTGGAAATGTTGGGGCAAGTCCAGAGGAGGCCATGAGGTTGATAAGAGAGACTGGAGCACCTCCCCTGTGGAGACAGGATGGGAGAGCTGGGATTGTTCAGCCTGGAGAAGAGAAGGTTGGTGGAGACCTCAGAGCACCTTCCAGTGCCTCAAGGGGCTACAGGGAACCTGGAGAGGGACAATTCATCAGGGACTGGAGGGACAGGACAAGGGGAATGGCTTCAGACTGAAATAGGGGAAACTTAGGTTAGATATGTGGAAGAAATTGTTCCCTGTGAGGTTGAGGAGGCCCTGGGATGGAATTCCCAGAGCAGCTGTGGCTGCCTCTGGATCCCTGGCAGTGTCCAAGGCCAGGTTGGACATTGAGGCTTGGAGCAGCCTGGGACAGTGGAAGGTGTCCCTGCCCATGGCTGGGGGTGTTGGAAATGGATGATCTTTAAGGTCTTTTCCAACCCAAACCATTCCATGATTCTGTGATTCTATGATCTCTCATTGCTGTTATGACGCAAAAGAGACAAACTGGGTTCGTTACAATCATCCTTGATAAGGTTTTGTTTAATTAACTGTATTTTGTCACATGGTGGTATTTCTTTATGTCCTTCAATTAGCAGACACAGCCCCATCCATGCACATTTAGAGCTGGAACTCTGAAAATGGGAAGTGTCTGGATTATTGAGATTGGCAGATTTCAAGATTGAAGTTTTTTGCCTAAACGTGTGGAAAAATAATATAAAAGATACAAGAATATGACAATACGAATACTCAGAGTTGTCTTTTTTTCAGAAGAGGGGATTTCATCATGTGAGTTTTGTGTGAAATCAGCCTTTTCTGGTACCAGGAGGAAAATGTAACAAATCTCAATGTTTTTGTGCTCCATTCCTGAATGGGAAATGATAAGAGCTGGATTCTTACCCAGAATTACCCATTCTGCACCCAGGCAGATCCTGTCCAATTTTGGGAATGTTTGGAAAGCCTCAAAGTGTATGTCCTCGTTCTGTTCGGGCAGCTTCATTCCAGAGATACTAAAGATGAAGCTTTACATTTTTCAGCTTGAATGAAGCATCTGACATTGATCTGGTGACCCTGTGGCTCCCTAATGTGTAATTTCACCTGAGTCACGACCTTGTGTTTTGTCCAAGCACAAAGGAAAGAAACATTTGATGTGGACAAGAAAAAGGATGGATGTTTTCGGGTTTTCAGTTCCAGTTCAGCAAAATATGGGGAATTCTGACCCTGATCTTTGAGCAGTTTCACACATTTAGTGCCTGTAAGAGGAGTGAAATAAATAAGACTCCTCACATCGATAAAAATGGGGCTTTGTATGGGCAAGACAGTCATTTACACAGGCTTTAATGTGATATTTTTGTTGTTCTGTTATCGTTAAACTCCGGTTCTTAGAACCACAGTCACAGAAAAACTCTGAAATGCTGCCTGAGATTTGCATGTTTTGTTTCTGGGGATTTATGCTTTGTAAATACTGACCTATAAATAAACCTTGTATTTTTTTAAGGGTTAAATTCTGGTTTCAGAAATGGTCAAGTGTTTGTTTGACTTTAGTTAGCTTGTGCCATCACTGTGAGGGGATTTTGTGGAACCAGTTCTCAGAAAAAACAAGTTACTGCTGTTCCTTTGGGCCTGACTGGGAGAGGAGAATCCAAGGCATGGTTTGTAGGTAAAAAAAATTACTATATTTGTCAGTAATGGTGTCTGTCCTGGGATAATGGGTATGATTTTCATTGAATCAAGGCTGGTGGAAGATTTGGTCTGTTCACATTTAGCTGGTCTGATTTTTCTCTTCCTTGGTGGTGGTTTTGAGATGTGGGATGGCTGAAGACATGGGTGAATGGCAGCAGCTTGTGGGTGGCACACCCTGGTTTTTCACTGCAGAAGGTGAAGAATGGGAACAATTTAAACCCCAGACAGCTTAATCAAAGAGGACATTCTTGATAAAAAATTCTCCCAGGGCATCAGACTTTTCAAGCTAAGCTCAGTTGGTCTGTGTCTGTACTGCCTCATTTGTTCTGTGGATGTAACTGAGGTTGTTGCCTCTGAATCTGTCAAATTTGGGTTATCAAATCTGGAAGCTGTTCCTGATACTACAGTGAAAGAAAACCTGGTTTCTTAGAAGAAATAAAAGAATTATTCCACAGCAGCTTCTGAAAAATCCCTCCTGAATTTAGCATTTCTGTGCCTGGGTTGTGGTGGCACATCCACATTTCCATGCACAGCATCCTATATTGTCACTGGAAGTATCACGAAACCTGATCTCAGAACTCCTTTCTTGGGCAAAGAATATGTTGGATTTCAAATTGTGACAGTGTAGAGATGCTGGTGGATGTACCTAATCTGTTGTGTTATGGTTAAATCTATTTTTTTTTTAAGTGGTGTTATTTGTTAAGGAGCATATTCTGGGTCTGATATAATCTGTTATTTTTCCTGGAATTGTAGAGTCTCTAAATAGGATCCAAGACTTTGTTGTGCTGGGAGTTCTGTATGCACAATACAGTCTCTGCATGAACAGGCAGGGGGACGAGAAAGGAAGGACAACAGAATTATTATTGTCCTCCAGGATAATGAGGATAAAGCCAGGCTTTTACCCCCACCTCTTTTTAGGATCTTGCCTAAGCCAGAAGCCTGGTCCTTGTGGATTCTTTGCATGGCTAAAGCATTTCTTTCGTTGCTTATAAAGCGATATTTGGGCAGCTCAGCTGGGAGTGAGAGCATGGAAATCCCAGCCAAGGATACAAAGAGCTTTGCCCAAAGCCCCACTGAAGTAAAGTGAAGTAAACTGAGACCCATTGCAGCCTCGATGAGGAGGTGATCCATATGGAGCATGGAGTCCTGCTGAATCACAGGATGCCACCAGATGATAACGTGCTCCCATCCTTCCCAGAAAATAGGGAATAACTGCTCCTGAAAGCAGCTGACTAATGAGCCAGCCCTCCTCCAGGTATGAATCAGCGATGACCCCACAGGCAAAAGTCCTGCAGTGGCCTCTCGCTGGGAGAAGGTGCCTTTAGCCCCAGAGCACGGAGGTGAACAAGCTCCTGGATGTTACCTGGGCTGCAGACTGGGGCCTGGCAGCTGCTCAGGGATAACTGCTGCCTGCTCCATGACAGATGTGAGAAGGCTGTAGTATCAGCAGCCCCCGAAGCTGAACGGTTGTAACTCCATCCCCTTTTCTTACCCCTCGCTGTGGACTTCATTCATTATCCTGGTGAAACTTTAAAAGCTCTCCCCCTGTTTTAGTACTGACAGGGTAAAACCACTATTTGAGTTTCACCGTGCTCCTTACTAATCGTGCTGGATCACAGCCCCTAAATCTTGTTTGGATGATCACCATGGCTTACTCTGTGTCCTCAGAAAATGAAGTTTACCATGGATGAGTTTATAAACAGTGTACCACGGATGTGGGTGGCACTCCTCCGCTCTCGTGCTCGTTCAGAGCTCCCACACTGCCAGGGTTCACGTTTGCTGTGCTATTTCCCTCCTGTGTCAGCACACATCAGTTAATGTAATAATGCCTGTAATAATGCCAGAATCCCTACTGGATTTGAACTCTCCTAGGCAGAAATTGTGATTCACTTCTCAGCAGCTTAAAATTCTGGATGGTAACCAAATGATTGCCATAGAGTTCCAGTGAGTAAATTCTTCCTTTTTATTTCTTTTCTTTGGTCTTGAACTCTACCTCTTCTGTCTGCCTGAGCAAATATCTCCTTGCTAAAGGAAAAGAGAGATAATGGCTTCTGTGTACTATAATTGATGAACTTTCAGCAGTTCGGAGCAAATCCAAGATTGCTGCCAACAACCAGATGGAAAACAGTGTTAATGACATGTTCAAAGAAGAGTATGTTATTTTGATAGGGGATGGCCTAGAGACTTTAATCTCTATTGTTATAGGGACTAATGGCATGGATAATTCCTTAAGTGGGGCCATTTTTAAACAAAAATTATCTTCTTCATAAGCAGGAAAGAGCAAACTAAAGAGTACCAAATGCATTTTCAGAGCCCTGGCTGATAGATGTGCTTTACACGAACCCTTTGTTACATGGAGTCAGATGTGTTTAAATCTCATTTCTGCAGTCTGCCAGACGGTTAAAAGTCTGGACATTTCCACTGGTGATGGGTAGAAATCATAAAATGGATGGTCTTGGAAACCAGAGCCAGGGCGGGAAGCTGAGGATGGGGAGAAACTACAAGAAGGAGTTGGGAAAGACCCACGAGACAAACTGGAACAGGAACAAAACCGGTTATACTTTGGGGACACGGAGAAAGAGGATTCCTCCTGTTCCTCTTGCTCTGCTCTAGAGCCTGGAGTGGGACAGAGGACTCCCAAATCTCAGCCTGTAAAGGTCTCTCAAGCCCACTGCCAAAATATTTGTCCCCCCTTCCTTAGGGCCTGCCCACTCTGGCGTGTGGTGGGGTCAGCAAATCCACAAGCCCAAGTGTCCAATGCTGTTTTGTGCCTCCAAGGCCATCGCTTTGGTGTGTGGCTTCGTGGAGATCATGGAAGGGAAGGGGTGCAAGGAAGTCTGGCTCTGGAGCAGCCTTGGGACTCTCTAAAGGTCTGTGTCCTTGTTCCTTGAAAACTGCTTACAGAAACCGCCTGCCCTGGACTATCCTCGCACAGATCTGCAGAGCAAATGCTAAAGATGTGTGGAGATTATCTCCAAGTAAATCAGAGATTACCGTTTAATATACACTGGATTTGTATTTTGCCTTCACCTGGCCACAAATATCCCAAGCAGTGGGTCATTTTTCACCTTTCCTGAGAGATGATTCCTTGTGATTTGCTATTGTGAAGCATTTCCTCATATTCAGCCCCTCTGTATGGATTCAAACTCCTTAGTTTCACACTGACTTTGCTCCTCCACACCTTCCTAAAGAGGGAGATTTATAGGGAGAGCTGAGGGGAGGTTGCCAGGCACCCACAGCCTGTGCACATTAGTTCTGCTCAGGGTCCGTTTCGGGTGGTGGGGATGAGGCAGCTTCGCCCCTCACCTCTACATCCAGCCCTGCTTTCAGCTGTCCAGGTTGTTTGGTCACAAATGTGGTCACAAATGACCACTGTGTTACACTTCTGGTAATGCCCAGAAGGCATTTTCCAGGGGCCACTGCTCCAGCAGCCCAGACAGGGATAGATGATCCTCTTGAACTTGGTGATGGGCTTCATCTGTTCAAAAATTAATCTCTCCTCTCTCTCACTCTCCCTCCTCCTCCTCTCTCTCTTCCCTCCCTTTTCAGAAAATCTCATATTTCAACTTGTTCTAAACCCCATCCTTTTTAAATCTGAAATTCAACTTCATTATTTCCTACGCATGTTCTTATCTCCTCAAGACCCTTTTGGATTATTTCACCAATCCTGTTGGTGTCCCAGAGTTGATTTTGGGGTGCAGTATCTTTGGCTCGTGTGTTGTTTTATCCCCTTCTTTAGATTGTTAATACAGACATTACCTCATAAACAGTTATGGGCAGATGATTAGATACCTTTCACCAACTTACTGTTTTATCATTTGCCATAAGTTTTTCCCTGTTGTTCTGTGGGATATTTTCAGACTCTCAGTGTTCTTTCCCAAGACAGTTCAAATTCTCGTTGTGGAAAACCTTCCTTGGCTCAAGTCAGTAGCCAATATTTGGGTATTTCCATACATGTTTCATTAGAAAGAGAAACTGATTCTGTGCAATATGTGTTTTCCTGGTGCAGTTTTGTTTATTTATCAAAAAAGTGTATCTTGTCCTCACCTAGAAGAGCAGAAAGGGTGACTGCTGTGCCCCTAAAATCCCATGTCTGTGTGACCAGTGAGTTCTGTTCCCAAGAGGCTCTACAGTGCTTTCTTCACTACCACATCCTCCTCAGAAGTTCAGCTTTTTGCTGCCTAATAACCTGTAAAGCCCAAACGTTGCCCTCCAGATTTACAGCATGTTTAAATTCAACTAATGTGGGTGAGTTTTACTGTGAGATATAAAATCCCAGAATGTTTTGGGTTGGAAAGGACCTTAAAGATCAAGCAGTGCCACCCCCTGCCATGGGCAGGGTCACCTCCCACTGTCCCAGGCTGCTCCAAGCCCCAATGTCCAACCTGGCCTTGGGCACTGCCAGGGATCCAGGGGCAGCCACAGCTGCTCTGGGCACCCTGTGCCAGGGCCTCTCCACCCTCCCAGGGAAGGATTTCTTCCCAATATCCCATCTAACCCTACTCTCCTACATCTCCAGGCCCATGCTTCTGTTGCTTCCAGTGTTTTGGGGTTTTTTTTTGTGACACGGAAGGGATCAATTTCTTCTGCTGCTGAGGCTTAAAAGAGTGTTTGGCATGTGTGTCATATATTCCATATCATCTGTGATTGCCTTGGATCAAAGAGAGAAACTTGCTGGCAGTCATTATCACATCCTTGAACAGCAGTAAATGTTTGGTAGGACACTGTAACCTGCTATTGCAAATTCAAATTACACTGAGAAGGAAGGAGGTAAATCTGAGGTGTGCTGTGAGCCTTCCAGGGTGGGCTGACACAGGTTTCTATCCATACTGGCTTGGTCACATAGAGAGGTTTTCCAAGATCCCAGAAACTTGGCATGTCCAGGCTGTGAATAATACGGGAGAAATCCTGGCACAGGTTGCCCAGAGAAGCTGTGGCTGCCCAATTCCTGGGAATATTCAAGACCAGGTTGAACAGGTCTTGGAGCAACCTGGGATAGTGGAAGGTGTCCCTGCCTGTGGATGGGGAGTTGGAACTGGATAGTCTTCAAGGTCCCTGCCTTTCCAAACCATTCAATTACTTTAAGCAGTTTCTGGGTTCCCTTTTTAAAGAAAGAGGGAGACCTGTGTTAGGAAGGAGTTGATTTTTCTTGGGAAGCACCTGTGTCTTTCCACTCTTTACTTGGGGACTTGGTGTAGTTACGTAAAGCACAGGGGGATTTGTATTTAGCTCTTTTTTAGATGGACTGTTGAGCCTGGAGAGGAGCCCCAGGCAAGAGGGGCCCTCAGGCCTGGGTGTCGCTGTGTGTCCCAGTGTGTCCCTGGGTGTCCCGGGGTGTCCCTGTGTGCAGGGAGGGGCAGAGCAGGGCCCGGCTCTGCTCCGGGGCCCAGAGCGGCACCAGAGGAACGGGCAGGGGCTGAGCCCAGCAATTCCCCTGCACAGGAGGCACAGCTACTGCCCTGGGCAGCGCCCAGCCCTGAGCAGAGCCCGGACAGGGGCTGCAGTCTCCTCCCTGGGGATGTTCCAGAGCCCTCTGGACACAATCCTGTGCCCTGTGCTCTGGCGTGGCCCTGCTGGAGCAGGGAGGTGGCACCAGATGCCCCACCGTGGTCCCTTCCAGCCTGACCCATCCAGTGGGACACAGCTGACACACATGTCCAGGTCTGGGACAACAGAATTTCCATGCCCAACAGTTGGACTAAAAGGTCCTCAAAATGAACTTGGAATGAACAAAAAAATTGTTTGAAATGTAAGTGGAGGCCAACTGAGGATTCGGTTAAGAGGAGCCACCAGCTCCTAAGTTACAGCTTCAGAAAATCTTTCCAGTTCCCCCAGAACTGTCCCAGAACTGCAGCCAGCCGGCTTGCAGCGCGTCAGCCATGGCAGAGACGTTATTAACTCAGACAGAGGAAAATATACTTTCAGTTATTACATGCTAATAAAGCACAAACTAAACAAATTTGGGCAACAGGAGCACTTATGTCATTAAACATTTAACTGCAGGATTGATTTTTAAATTACTAATAATCTAAACCAAGGCGTGCACACACACAAAGAGGAAGGAGGAGGAAGGTAATTTTACCAATTGAATCTAATCAGGGCCTCAATTCAAATGCATGACTGTAAATGCCAAAATACATAAGATCTGATGCAAGAGCAGAAATGGAACCAGAGTGGATGAGCTTTCCTCGCTTGACCAGATTCTTCTGGCTGGGAGGTAGTTAAACACGTGAGGTGGGGGGACTTGGGGAGCTGGGTTATCTCCAGAGCTCCCTTCGGATCTGGTCTGTGTTCCTGAGCTGCCTTTTGGAGTGGGCAGGGAGCGGTGAACTGAGGCACAAACAGTGGGCTCAGCCTTGTATTTGCCTGATCCCTTCCACATTCTGCTGCTGTCACCTGCCAAGGAGAATCAGCTGGATCCCTACTGAATTGAGAGGGAATAGAAAATTCCTGTCTTCACCTGAAAAAACCTGTTTTCTGTTCCTGGGCTGCAGGAGAAGATGGGTTTGAAGATCAGGGTGGGACACTCACAGCTCCAGGGTTGTATTTGTTTTCAGAGTTTATGGCAGGGCTGGTCCCTTTGAAAAAGTATAAATCTTAATCAAATAAAACTGATGTGCTGCCATATTTACCCAATCTCACTGGTTGTCCTACATCATGTTTTAGCATATAAGTTACATGACAGAGTTATCCAGGGGTTGCCAGCTGACACAGAAACAAACCCTCATGTTAAATTGCCTGCAGATGTCCTCTTCCAACTCCTGTAAGGAACTTCCACCAGTTCTCTCAGTTCTCTCTCTCCCCCCCACCACTTTTTTTTTTCCTTTTTTTTTTTTTTTTGTGTGTGTGTGTGTGTTAAATAAAAGCAGCAGAAGAGAGGGAAAACAATCTCAGTTGAATCTCTGTGCTGGTGCCTCTGTTTGCAGGACAGGAAGCCTTAAGAAGACAATGCAATTTATAGGCAGGCGCAACAAAAAACCCTGTAAGGATTTCCATGAGCCTTAGTGGACCAAATGAGTCGTGGTTATTTTGAAGGCTGGAGCTGACTGAATAATGCCAAGTCTAAGGCTGCCAAGGTGCGCTTTTCAGAAGATTCAGACCTGAGGAGGTGAGAAGATCTTTATGTTCTGTTGGCTGTAATTTATCTGATACTAGAATTTATAGTTAGAGTTTCAGCTAGGCATCCCTTTTGTTTCGATATTAATCTAAAGAAATCAGGATTTTATCTGATGGATTTAAATTCTTGCTCTATTTGGCAGAAATCCTCACGTAAGGTTGTGACATTCTTGAAAACATTCACTGTTTTCATTTGCATAATTAGGAATTTTTGTTTTGTTTTCATTGTATGAATTTACTGGAGTTTGTGAACTTTTTGCCTGGCTGTCTCCCTTGGTTGGGGAAGTCACAGAATGTTGTTTCTTTTCCCTGGCTGGAGGAGTGTGGGCTATTTATGCTTAGTTTTAAAATAGACTTTTCTGTGAGTGCTTGCACTGCTCTTTGCAATGGGATATTTCTAGAGGATCAGCCTGGCCAAAACCAATCGTTAAAGGTTAGTGGAGAGCAGAGCTCCCATTTACACACCTACGTGAAGGAGCAGCCCTTCAAAAGCTGGGAGTGCCAAACGACTCCCACTTGGAACAATGGGAGCTGCTGAGTGTCGACAGCTTCCGAAAATCTGGCCTCACGTGACTTCAAAAGGAGGTTAATCAGCAAGTCCAGCAAAATGGGATTTTTTTAGACTTGCTTAGTTCTTCTGGATTTGCTTAGCTCTGCATGTCTGCGCTTGAGGTGTGCTCGGCAATGGCAGGTGGTGGAGGTTTCTCCTGGGAAGGTGGAGTTCCAGGTGGATTGGGAGGCAGGCAAGGAGCTGGGCAGGTGTTTCCCGAGGTTTTTTCAGGAGTACTTTGGCCAGGAATGTTGAACTTCACTGGGCAGGTAGAAGGAAAGCCCTGGGGAGCTCCCTCTTTAAAAACCCCACATGGATTTTTTTCATCGTTTTCCCATTTGTCTTAAACTGCTTCGGAAGTGACATAAATGAAACCAGAAATGGCCTCTCTGGCATTACTGAAATAGGGATGTCCAGATGGGAAATTACAGTAATATCACTTGTGCATTCAAACTTCACGTCCTGTGCAACTTCCATGTGTGGGCAAAAGGAGATAAATTTGCTCTCTGGAGCTACACGTGCGCTTCTCTCTTTTGATTAAGCCTGAAACACATTTCTCTTCCCTTCTGTGATCATGGATTGAGGTCTGCAGGAAAAATAGGATTAGAAATTAATGTTTTGGGGGCTTTATTTCCAAATTAAGTTATCCTTGTGGCTTTCTGTAATGTCATTTTTAAAAAATTCTATTTATCACAAATCGCCAGCCATTTCTTCAGTAAAGCAGACCAAGAGCGATAAGACTGTGCTAAAAGGAGGGAGGATTACTTCTGAAAATCAAATAACGAGTTTTGGTTATTGTTGCTTTTCAAACATGGCAAGCAGGTTGGGGACCAATATGTTTGCAAACGACCTAAGTCTTCCCTTCCAGTGGTAATCCGTATTCTTTTGAAAAGCTAATAAAAGTGGTGTATGAAAGAAATTCCTGGGGCACTGCAGAACTCACCCTCCTAGGGAGAGAGCCAGATGTGCTGGTTAATAACCTTGCAGGCATTCCAAGCCAGGGCAGTAACTTGGTATCACCTAAGCCAGACGTTGTGTGTCGGTGCAAGGCAATATCACATCCTGGTCACATTCGCGGCAGAGAGCTGCAAGACATGTGGAGTCTTATTAAAGGAAGGGAAAAAAAAAAAAAAAAAAAAAAAAAAGAGAAGGGAAAGAAAAGGAGGGGACAGGCAGAAGGAGAGGGAGACAATGTGTCTGTCCTGAGAAGCAGCAAAGGAGCAGACACACTCCTCCACATGTGCATTAGTCTGTCAGCCTGGATTCTGCTCTCCAGATGTTGGGGTGGATCCTATGGCAGGGACTGCGGAGGAAAAAAGGATTTTAAGAGAAATCACATTTCAGGGGTGAAATTAATGTCTCCAGATTTTTCAAAATGCAGTCGCTCGGTGTGATTTTTCAGAATGCTTTAGCGAAATAACAAATTCTAGAAATAATGGTTTTTACAGGCTTGCTTGGCAGCGCCTCCTCCAAACACAAATGTTTGTGTGCGAAACTTGTCAGTGGCTTTTAGAACCAACATGCCTCAGAGTAAACAGCACGTTAAAGTTGCTCTCAGACCAGTCCTACTGAACTGAAAACTTTTTGTGGCGGGGGTCCTGAAATCTGATGGATCTTTCTCAAGGCTCCATCCCTTCGGATCAAACCCTCTGAGAGCTTTGGCTATCACATCAAAACGCTGCTTGCGCGTAACAAAAACATCTATATTTGCAGTGGCAATCAGAATACATCAGCGTCAAGTTAAGATTTTTTAAAAAACGCCAAATTTGCTTTCCCAGGCGCAGCAGAAAAATAAATCACTTATGGCATTTATGGTATATTTGTAATCCGAAACTGGTGGCTTCGTGTTACCGGGCACGACGTGTGCGGCGGATAAACAAACACTCCACAGAAAAAAGACAAGTCCCAGCTTTGTCTCCCTGACACTTCGCCTCTGTGACCGGGATCCCACAACCGAGGCCACATGTGCCGTTCTGCTGAGCTCGTGTTTAGGTTGAGCCGGGCTCAGCCCCGGGCTGGTCCTGGTGGTAGGACTGGCGTGGTCCACAGGGCACCAGAGATGAGGTTTGTGCCTGGCCAGCCGTGGCCATCGTGAAGGGAAAGAGAGAATGTTCGTGGATAAATATTTATGTGGATAAATAAACCACGTTCAACAATGTGGTTGTTCTTGCCTGGAGATCTTTCATGAGGCTCAGGAGTGCAACACTGACGTGAAAAGATGCTGATCCAAAAATATTACCAAGCCTCACGTTCACGGCTGGTAAGGAGTCAGTGCTTTCAGCTGTGGCAGAAAGCAGAGTGTGGATATATGGAAAACTCCAATCATGGATTTGTGATCATGTTGCAAATAGAAACGGGGCAATTTTATGTCAATATTAGGACAGAGCACTCTGGAAGCAGTCTGGATGTTTTCATACATAATCATGGCTTCAGTAAAATTGTACATTTACAGAGACAGCTGGTGTGTCTTTTCCCGTGTTGGAATAGGATCAGCTGAGTAGGGCTTGTGAGAAATCTCAGTTTGTAGCTTTGGTAAAAGCCAGAATGAGAGATGGAGATTTCTTAGTGGTATTTTGCTGTTGGATACAATCTTGACTCTGCTGGGAATCCCAAAAATTCGTGGACCTCTGCAGTCCTTTCTTGCATCCACCACACAAAGTACATGGAGAGGTCCAGCACCATTTAACCAGGGTGAAAATAATATTCTCCTTCCTGATACAGCCAGGGTGCATCTCCAGGTGTGCCTCACACACCTCAGACGGGGTGAGGGCTGCTGGGTCTCCGTGGGTGAGAGCTTTCCAGGCTGAGCTTTCCGTCATCACACACTGGAGTTTGTCAGAGGGAGAGCCTTGGAGCCGGCCGGGTGTGATTCATCCCTCCCGGCAAGGCCTCTGAGGCAATCTGACATTATTCGGACTGATATCATTAATTAATGAGGGCTGAATGTTATTCTTAGACACTGGCTTGAGTATTGGGTAGGGAAGCCTATGAAAGGGCTCTTTGATTTTGGAAAATTCCTACAGCACTGTCAAATTTGCTAACAAAATTAAATCATCTGCCAACTTTCCAAGTTAAGGAGCACATCCCTTCTGAAATCTTGACTGAGTCCCCTCAGTGCCTTCTTGGGATCAAGGGATTTTTTGATTTATATTCATGCCAAATGAAAATGATAGATAGCCTCCAAAAACCAGTTGTATTAAATCTATCAGGCAGGCTTTGGAGAAAGCATTTCTGTTGGTTTGCTGTAGCACAGATTTGATCCTCCCCCACCTTTATTTTTGGCTGTGCTTGGTTTAATGTGCTCAAGGTAGAAAGGAACCAAATCCCAGAGTTTTTGTGAAGCCTAGGAGGTGGTCACAGTCATGCCTGGCAGTGTGACCTGCAGCCGCCCCGCCATGGGGTGTGCTCATACAGCTCAAACAAACCCCAAATTTAACGAGGTTTGTGTCTGGTCTCGAAAAACATGCTCCAAAGCAAATGTAGGGAGCAGCTCTCCTTGCTCCCAGCGCTCCTGTCCTCGAGGCTGGCACTGCTCTTCTCTTTTCTCAGCACTTTCCCTGCCTCTCTTCCTGGCTGGCTGCTCCCTGTATGGACCTTACAGGTGTCCAGAATTAGCCCAGCCTCTGCAGGCCTCTGGCAGCAGATTTATAAATAAAATGCTGTCATTTCAGCCCAGCCCCGGCAGGGCTGGGAGCGCAGGAAGCGCCGTGCACATGTGTGGCGGTCACACATGGATCCCATTGCAGCCCTAATAATGCTGGGATGGGAGACAGGGCTGAGGGGGCTGCTGCCAGGTCAGCTCCCTCCCTGCTTTGTCTGTCTCCAGGCTGCTTCGTGTAAACAGAGGTGTCCAGGCCTGGCCAGTTCCTCAGTTTGTTCTTATTGGCACAGTTTTGGGGCAAGGAAGTGGCGCACGTGGCCAGCGGCACTAAGCCCACACTTTGGGGTTGAATTAATGAGCGTTGGTGCTTTTGGGATGATACCCCCTTAGTGATGGTGGTTGTGTCACCAAGAGTTCTTCTAGAACAGGGTTTGGACCTGGAGCTGCAGGTGCCAGGGGCTGGACACGAGCCCAGGGGTGCCCAGGTGGGCAAGAGGCCCCTGGCAGCGGGCCTGGATGAGGAATTGTGTGTCCAGCAGGAGCAGGGCAGGGATTGTCCCTCTGGGCTGGGCACTGAGAGGCCCCTCAAGGGCTGTGTCCAGTTCTGGGTCCTGCAGGAGAGACCTGGAGGGGCGGGAGCGTGTCCAGGGCAGGGAACGGAGCTGGGAAGGGGCTGGAGAACTCTGAGGGAGCTGGGAAAGGGGCTCAGCCTGGAGAAAAGGAGGCTCAGGGGGGACCTTGTGGCTCTGCACAACTCCCTGACAGGAGGGGCAGTGGAGGGGGGATCGGGCTCTGCTCCCAGGGAACAGGGACAGGCGGAGAGGGAACGGCCTCAGGCTGGGCCAGGGGGGGCTCAGGGTGGACACCAGCAGGAATTTCCCCATGGAAAGGGTGCTCAGGCCTTGGCAGGGGCTGCCCAGAGAGGTGGTGGAGACCCAAGGAAGGCCTGGTCATGGCACTCAGTGCTCTGTTTGCCAAGGTGGGGATCAGTCACAGCTTGAGCTTGATGATTTTGGAGGTCTTTCCCAACCTGAATGATTCTGTGATTGCATGATCCTGCACTGTGGATCAGGTTTGTCTCCCAGCTGTAGCACATTGTGCTCAGGGCAGTCTCTGGGATACGTGTGCCTGCACACACACACAGCTGGGAGCAGAGCAGCAGCCACCTCAGCTGAGTAAAGCATGGGAATGTTTACTACTTGGGAGAAAAAACAAATCTGTTATGGATTGTGCTAATTATAATGAGCCTTGACGTGGTACCATACGTTCGGCAGCAGAAAGACCCGAGTTATTTGGATCCCCTGATTGGTTTGGTGTGGCTCACATCCATGAACCAGGCTCTAATCTCCAATTCTGGCTGCTGGAGTGAGGATTTTTTTAGGGATGTGTGTGTGACTTTCTTTAGATATCTGCTCTTGAGGCGCCCTTAAAGCATTTTGCTTCTGTTGCCAGGATCAACAGACGAGGTGCTGGAACAAACTGATAAATTAAATAGCAACAAGTTACCCAGACCTAATGGTATTAATCCAGGAGTTTTGAAAGGCCTGAAGAATGAAGTGACTGAGCTGCTCACAACACAAATGTATGGACTCAGGGGAAGTGGGGAACTTAAGAGTGACAGCCTTTGTACTTACTTCTAAAAACAAACATGAGAGCAGAGCTGGGAAGCACCTCCAAGCCTTACTGCAGGGCAAAAATAACACCTAACCAGTCGCAATAATAAACAATGGCGAAGTTATAAATACACCTCCTCCATCAACCGTATGAAGTGGGACGTATTTTCCAAAGGAAAATTGGAAGTCTTTGTTGTAGCACATTTTTTAGGTCGCAAAGAAAAAAAAAAAGCAGATTTGAAAGAACAGGTTTATTTTTTTAAAAAACAGCTTTCTTGTCGAAGGAAAAAGTGACGTTTGGTCAGCCATTAAAAATGGATAGGAAAGAAACAAGAAAAAATAACAAGGAGAAACCATGAAAAAATAGTCAAAACTGATTTTTCAGGCTGGCACTCAAGATCAGTAGCGGGGTGTCTCAAATCGCATCCTAAATCTGGCGTTGTTTAATCCATTTGGTAGTGAGCTGGAAGTGAGACCCCAGTGAGATTGGAGATGATATCCATGGTCATGTATTTTTTAGGTTATTCAGGACAAACTGAAGGAAATACAGAATGTTTCACCAAGCCAAGCAGAAAGCACTGCGCTCTGACAAATCCATCTGAGAAAGTAATGTGAAAAAAATCCATGCCATTGAATAGCTATCACTGCGATTAAATACACTGAAAAACACTTTTGAGACACTGCATTAATCTTCTCCCATGCTGAAAACTGGTCTCTGGCTCTTTGCTTATCAGGTTCTAATTTATAGTGAAATACGAACCTGCATCCTATGACAACCATTTCTCTTTGATAACTTTCTGAAAGTTACTCTGCACAAAGTCCTGAGCTTCTGGTACAGTTGTATTGTGTCTGGGCCAGGCAGTGACCCGTGTGGTGCAGTGGCTGACAAATGGCAGGATGGTAATTAATACCACAGTCAGCTTTTGGAGCTGCTGAGATGCTGTAAAAATACTTGGGGTTTGATTTGTGTTAAAAGAATCACACAGAATCACAGGACAGGTCAGGCTGGAAGGGACAACAGTGGGGCATCTGGTGCCACCTCCCTGCTCCAGCAGGGCCATCCCAGAGCACAGGAGTGTGGATATTCTGGAATATCCCCAGGGAGGAGACGCCAGCCCCTCGCTGGGCTCCGCTCCAGCAGAAGTTGTGCCTCCTGTGCAGGGGAATTNTTCCTCTGGTTCTGGGCCCCGGAGCAGAGCCGGGCCCTGCTCTGCCCCTCCCTGCACCCAGGGACACCCAGGGACACCCAGGGACACACAGGGACACACAGGGATGCACAGGGACACCCAGGCCTGAGTGCCCCTCTCGCCTGGGGCTCCTCTCCAGGCTGAGCAGCCCCCGCTGAGAGATTCCAGAAAGAAAGAAATTAAATATAGAAACAAAAGACAGAAGAGCTGGTGGTCAGTGATGTGTTAGAAATCCACTTTATGAGTCTCTCCTGGCCAAGGACACGTCACTTGTTCAGTGACTGTGACAATAAAATGTCTGGCCATACTGTCAAGTGGTGTCCTTGGAAAAATGCTTTGAGGTAGCTTCAGGGTCAGCTGTAAGATGTTGGATTAGGCTGTGAAGTTTCTGCTCGGGTACCATGCCTGCATTTGCATGTGGACTGGGCGCTGGGAAGGGTCCGGGAGCCCTTTTGCCTGGGAGAACAGTGTGGAGCAGGAGGTATCCGTGTGAGCGTCATTTCCATCACATCGGTGCCTTCAGGCATGGCCTCAGACATTCACTGCAAGATGAGAGAATTACTTGGTCTCTGTCCCTCGAGGAAGCCTTTTCCTTTCCAGAGGAGACTGCCAAGGCATGGGTGTGACCCGAGGTGTGGACAACATCTTTTTTTTCTGGGGCCTGGACTAAAACCACTGCTAAATAAGCACCTGTCTGCTGAGCTGGATTTAAACTGGTGATGTGGATGACCCAATTCCTATTTACAGCTTCCCCAGCTCTCCGATATATCTGCACTTGGAGAGCTGCATAAAGCAGTGGCCACATGCTTCATTCAGAGTTCTCATCAGTATCAGTTTGAGCAGAGGGAGCCAAGTTGATTTCTCACTTATGTCAGTGAGATCCCAGTGTGCTGTGAGTTGCCTCAGATCAGGAGCTGCAGTGGCTGGCACTGGCTGCCCGGGGCCATGTGCTTTGTAGGATGTGTTTTCTGCCTTCCCATCTCTGATTATTTCTGCTTCTTGATGTCCTGCAGATGAGGCCTGTGAAACCCTGCTCTGAATTCTGTGCCGTGCTGTTGCTGTCACAGAATCCCAGAGGGGCTGGGGTTGGAAGGCACCTCTGGAGATCATCCAGTCCAACCCCTGGCCAAGGCAGGGTCACCTGGAGCAGGTGACACAGGAAAGTGTCCAGGTGGGTTTGGAATGTCTCCAGAGGGAGAGTCCACACCCTCCCTGAGCAGCTGTTCCAGTGCTCTGCCCCCTCCATAGGAAGAAATTCTTCCTCATACTGAGAGGGAGCTTCTTGAGTTTTAGTTTATGGCCATTGCTCCTCGTCCTGTCACTGGGCACCACTGAAAAGAGACTTTATGTGTTTAGGATCAAGGTCCATCTCACCTAACTGAGAGCTAAACCTGTCTTAAGAGCTCATGGAAATATTGGCATATCCTGAGGGTATTTAATCCCATTTAAAAATAGATTTCAAAGGAGCCTAGGCAACAATTTTAATCTAGATGTTGAATTTTTGGGCAGCTAAGGTAAGGTAAAGATAATCTCTGTAAAGGATTTGCATACATTGCTGCTTTTTGATTCTGTAGTGGAAAAGTGCATTCACAGGCTTGAAGAGTTCCCTTAAAATAAAATTCACATGCCAACTTTATAACTATGGATCAGATGGAATAAAAGTTCTACCAAATAT
This sequence comes from Callaeas wilsoni, assembly GCA_013398955.1. Classification (NCBI taxonomy): domain Eukaryota; kingdom Metazoa; phylum Chordata; class Aves; order Passeriformes; family Callaeidae; genus Callaeas; species Callaeas wilsoni. The sequence continues at coordinate 56,533 of VWPU01013544.1, forward strand.
GTTTCAAACTGCTATCTTGGGTAGTTTTAGCACCCAGTTAAAGGTGTCAGAGGTACAGGGATTAGCAATTTGAATTTACGAATTACTACTTTTTTTTTTAATGTTTTCCGTGTGAGATAGGAGGGCAGAAGTCTCTTATGGGACTGTGAATGTTTAAACTTTCATAATTCCCTTCTATGCATTAATTTTCCTTTCACCCGTACTTGTAGAATTACATATAATTTTAAAAATATATTTAATCCTGTCTCGTTAGGAGCTCAATGAAATGTTTTACTTTAACACTTTGTATATGCTTGGATCTGCCTAAAAATGAAATAATTTTGTCTTTATTTTTTCTCTGTGACAGAAAATGTCCTTTAAAATAGGTCCAAGTGCACAACCCTCCAACCCAAGCTGATGGTATCATTCCTAGCTAGGATCCCTGTGCCTCTGGCAGATTTTAGCTTTTCTTGACAAGAAAGTACATTATTCCTGGCCATTTGCACCATATGGTGAGGAACTGCAGCTTTTATCCTGATGCAATCCCTGAGTGCTTTTCAGACAATTTTTATAGGAGTCCCTTCACTCATCGCTGAAGCGGAGCCAGTGCTGGAGGAAGATGTGGCAGCCACTCAGAGGAAATGGTTGCCACGTCCCTGCAGCCTCTAGAAAGGTCTGCAGCACTTCTGAAAAATTGGGACCGCTTTGCAAATTGTTGGTATTTGTGATGGCATTGGTCACAGGAGGCCAGGCCCTCAGTATGGATAAACAAGGTGTGAATAAACTGCAGCCAGGGCCGGCTCCTCACCCTTCCCACTTCAGGATGAGGGGAAGAAAAAACAGCTTTGTTTTTGGCTTATCCTTACAGCCAACACCAGGCAGAGGTAACAACTCAGGTGGTCTCTGTTACATAGAACCACAAAATGTCCTGAGCTGGGAGGGACCCACAGGGCTCACCCAGTCCCAGCCCTGGCCCTGCCCAGACCCCCCAACAATCCCAGCCTGGGCATCCCTGGCAGCGCTGTCCAAACGCTCCTGGAGCTCTGGCAGCCTCGGGGCCGTGCCCATTCCCTGGGGAGCCTGGGCAGTGCCCGGCACCCTCTGGGGGAAGAACCTTTCCCTGCTCTCCAGCCCCAGCCTGCCCCGGCCCAGCTCCAGCCGCTCCCTGGGTGCTGTCCCTGTCCCCGGGAGCAGAGATCGGAGCTGTCCCTCTGAGCAGCTGCAGCCCCCGGGGAGCTCCCACCTCAGTGTCCTCTGCTCCAGCTGGACACACCAAGTACCCTCAGCCTCTCTCCTCTCCTCGTTTGTTGATCTTCAGACAGATTCACATCTCTGCCAGTTGCGTGTTCCATCCTGAGGTCTCCCTCTGCTTCGGTCATCTGCTGTGCAGTGGGTAGATGGCACCTCACCAGCAAAGGAGGCAGAAGTATTTTCCCACTTTGTACATCCTTTAGGAGGGTGAATTTATCAGGCAAAGAGCTGCCACGTGGATGCAAAAATTAAGGAAACACCAGCAAACTTCCTGATGTAAACAACACAAAATCACAGGATGGGTCAAATTGAGAGGAACCACAGTGGCCCATCTGGTGCCACTTCCCTGCTCCAGCAGAGCCATGCCAGAGCACAGGGCACAGGATTCTGTCCGGGTATCCTGGAATATCCCCAGTGAGGAGACTCCACAGCCTCTCTGGTCTCTGTTCAGGGCTGGGCGCTGCCCAGGGCAGAAGTTCTGCCTCCTCTGCAGGGGGAATTCCTGGGATCAGTCCCTGCCCGTTCCTCTGGTGCCGCTGCTTGGCACCTCTGAGAAGAGCCTGGTGCATCCTCTTGGCAGCCTGGTGGATGCCCAGTGCTAGAGATCAAAGCTTCCTGACATCATTTAAGGCAAATTAAGTTAGTGATTTTCCTTTGTGAAAGTTTCTGAAAGGAATTTCTCTTCTCATGCCCCTCTTAAAATCTGTGGGATGTTTGAGTCAGAGCTGTAGGGTCAGGCCTGGCATCCATTGCCCTTCACAGCAGAGGGAAATCTCAAACTGAAGAAATTAACTGGCAGCTCCAAAATGATGGGGTTTGTCTTTGAGAGGTGCAAATTCTCATGATCTTCTGAGTACATGCCTTAAGTAGAGGCTCTCCAAGACAGGTTTAATGGGAGCACTGGGATCTGGTGCTGCAGGACTTCCCACGGCGTCAGCTGGGCTTTTCTGAAAAAATACGATAAAAACGAGGGCTGCGACAGCTTGGGTGGAGCTGTGTAAGAGAGAGTGTGTGGCTGACAGCATTTTTCCAGGAAACTGGACCGTGGGCCCGTGATTTCAGATGTTTTACTAGTTCCTGCTGGTGATCCTGATGAGCAAACCAGTCTGGGTGAGGCTCAGATAATGCCTGTCCCCACTGTTACAGATTTTCATGTGGTTTAGATATAGACCATTTAAATTGCTTTGGATGAGAGACTTTAACGAGAAGGCAGTTTTGGAAGTGCTGGCTGTAATAGCAGCACTGTTAATATTACTGGTTTTGGCATGGCAGACACGAGAAAAGTATTTTTAGAGCCAGACATCTGAGAGCCTTGACAGGGGGTAGCATCTCTTCCCTCTGTCTTGCTCTGCATGTGGCTTTAACTTGAAACCATTATTCCCTCTGGGCCAGCAAACAATTTTGGCTAAAAGTTGCCTTGGATGTGGGAGACAAGGATCGGCTTCACACGTGTGGGCAGAACCCACCACACATCATATTCCTCCCTCTTCCAGAGATAAGCTGTGAGGGAGTTTCCTGAAATACTTCACTGACGGGAGCAGAGGAAACATTTTTTCAAGGGAGAGGTGCTTTAAAGAAAGGAAGGAATCTGTAATTACATAACTTTCATTGCCGTCAGCGTACATTTTAATGGCTTTGATTTTCAGGTAGCAAGTCAGTAGAAATCCATCCTCAAATAGTCTGTTGGCTCCTTTGCTCCAAAGCATAAACATGTTTTCTTATCCAATCTGTATATTTATATTTGACAGCAAAACTGTCTAAGAAATATCTTTAAAGTTTTGCTTTTTTTTTTTTCCCTAAGGAGTAAAAAATTATAAATCCTTTAAAGAGACTGAGTATATGAAATTGCTGTTTCAAAGGTAGATATTGCTGAACCCACTGTCAGGAAAGCAAAACAAGATATTAAACTTCCCTGCTTTGAAGAGTTCTGCTCTCCAAATGGAATGAAATTGAAGTAATGTAGGAGAATTACCTTGAAAGCTGGGAGTGGATGATTCAGAAAGCCTCTTCCCCCCCCTTGATGATGATGATGATGATGGTTGGTTCAGCAGCAATGGGTACCAGGTCTGAAAGGTGAAATTTTGCAGCACATTCTAGATGGGCAGAGCTACAGGCATTGTGAATGTGGCTTCAGGTTCAGGACTTTACAGGAAAGCTTTCACCAACAGGAAATGAGGAAAAAGCATAATTTTTTTTAGAGCTGTGTGAGGCGTTTTTTTCAACCTGAAACTAAATCTTAAACTTATATATAGACACATTAATAGAAATAACTTCATTTTCTGAGTGAAGGTTGGTGGCCCCTTTTGAAATCTGGGCAAGCCTGAGTTTCACATCTGAGGAGGTGACTCCAGCAGGAGCCAGTCTGACCAGCCTGGAGCTTTCTTATAACCAGCACAAGCAGAAATATTTCCCCTGCTTAAACTCAGCTTTAGCCTGGTAGGCCAAAAAATCTCCAAACTGACAAAAGTCGTTTAGTTTCAACACTGAGGCAGTTTTGCAATCTTCCCCTCCTCACACACACGTGCAGTTTGGCTGCTATTTATCACTTTAAATTGTTCCCTATCAAATATGAAAAGTGTTATGAGTAGCTGGGATGAAGTGCAGGCTCTGAGGAAGACACTGATAAAACTCCCCTGGCTTTAACAGAGACAGGATTTAACCCTCACCCTCTTTTTTTTGGCTCTCTGTATATACTTCTATTGGTGATGAGCTGTATCACTCCTTGCTATTTTATTTTGGCAGGCTTCAGTGCGAGATAATAGCATGCGTTTTTAAAAATGAAGTTGCTAGCTTTGTAAAAGGAAGTTAAATACTCACTTCTAAGCATAATCAGTCTATTAAAAGCAAAACAAAAAAAAGAGATAGTAGAGTCATCCAGAGGGAGATGACAAGATAAACTGGTGAGTAGAGCTCTTAAGGCCGAGTGTTTGAATATGTTTTAACAAACTATTCAAATTCTAAGTGCTGTCTGTTTTTCTTCCATAGTTGCACATGAACATGGAGTTATTTTGTGCATATTTGTGCGGCCTTTGAAGTAATTCACACATTGCATCAATCCATTCATAGCTTGAGCAAGCTCCAGCCTGAATTCACTGAGTTGATTTAAAAACCTGTACTCAAACTGTAGGACTGGTCAGCTCCCTTCATTTCCTGTAGCAGATTTTGTTAATGAATAATTGAAACTGTCCAAGCTACAGGGCCAGAAACAAATCCAGCAGGGCTCATTTTGCACTGGAATCATCCTTCTGTGCAGGACTCCCCCAAATAAATACTCACTGAAAAGTCACTTGTATCCTCAGCTTTCAAAGCATCACAGCCTTGCCGTAATTTCATGTCAGTCACTTCAAAATGTGCCACATCAAAAACTAAAAATATTTACGTTTTTACAAGTGTAGAATACATGGATTAGCCATACTTTTTTTGGAAGGCTGAGGTAGCACACAGGCTGGTAATTCCTTTTCTGTATTGAGTTATAAATACAGTCACTAATTGTGCTACATTTTGAGGGAGTTTGTAGAAAATTCTCCGGAATTTTTAATAGCAGTGTTTATTGACTCTTGAAGATAAGTGATTAAAAGTGAGCTTGTGAAGTGTCAGAAATGCCAAACAGTAAATCTTTTATTTTAACTATGCAAGTATTTGCCTGCATTGATTAATGTATTTTGACACATAATGATAAAGCGTTAATGTGAGAAATACATTATACAAAACCGTGATAATCACTGAGGTTCTGTAACATCTTTATGACCTTCCAATATCCAGCATGTGTAAACTTTGTTAAATTAGTAGTGATGTAGTTTGGCATGTAAACGGCTTGGGAGATTTGGATGAAAAGCATTAACCTTGGCACTTGAGGTTTTTTGTTTGTTTGCTTGTTTTTTGAAGGGTTTTTTGGTTTGCTTTTTTTAAGAAAAGCCACCAAAAATGTATCCGCAGATTCCTATATCTTAGGGTCTTTTTGTTAGGTTTCATTTCACCTGCCTTCGGACATCTGTAATGTCTGCATTTAAACTATTGATATGAAGCTCCCTTTAGGGAATCACAGAGTCATCGAGGTGGGAAGAGCCCCTCAGGATCACCCAGTGCCACCCCAGCAGCTCCAGCATCACCCCAAACCCTGTCCCCAAGGGCCACATCCAGACTCCTCCTGAACACTCCCACAGACAGGGACTCCAAACCTCCCTGGGCAGCTCATCCCAAGGCCTCATCACTCTTCCAGGGAAATTTTCTTTCCCAATCTCCACTCTGCCCCTCCCCTGGTGCAATTTGAGGCCATTTCCTCTCCTCTTTTCCCTTGGGACACGGCAGCAGAGCCCGACCCCCCCTCACTGCCCCTCCTGTCAGGGGGTTGTGGGGAGCAATCAGGTCCCCCCCGAGCCTCCTCTTCTCCAGGCTGAGCCTCTGTCCCAGCTCCCTCAGCTGCTCCTCATGGGACTTGTGTTCCAGCCCCTTCCCCAGCTCCATTCCCTTCTCTGGACACGCTCCAGCCCCTCAATGTCCTTTTTTTTGAAGTGAGGGAGTTTCCTCCTCTGGTGAGAGGGAACCAGACATTATTAAGGACGAAAATAATCTCAGCTGAAAGCGGTTGCTGCAAACGACCCAGGAAACACAATTCATACAGAACACGTCCTCTTGATTCCCTGCACAGATGCTCTGGAAGTAGTTTTTCCCTGCGTTTTTCCCACCTGCAGGGGTGGGAGCCTTTTGGGAGGGGAGGGCAGGGTTGTCCCGGGGCGGTGGCCCTGGAGAAGCGGAGCTGTCCAGCACCTCCAGCTCCTCAGGGCACGGCGGCTGCTCCGAGAGGGGACAGGAGAAACCCCGACCTCGCCATTCCCCCAGCAAACGCTTCCCCGAAGCAGAGTCCTCCACTGAGAACGGGAGCTAAGTAACGACAAACACCGATACTGTTAGATAGCGTTCTCCTTTATTGTTCAAATCAAGCAGGATTATGTAGCATTTCCAACTAGTCATCCGTTGTCCACGCACTGTAACTAACTCTGTGATTGGATACTTAGGTAAAATCAAGCCTGCCTACTGTCTGCTAATTGGATAACATACGGCAAACAAGTGCCCTCTCTCCTCCCAGCTTGCGGTTTTCGCATCCCGTTAAACCTCCTCCTTTTCTCACGGACACCTCAAGGACACTCTCAGCACTCAGTCATGTTAATCTCAGCACTCAGGGCAAGCAGGCCCTGCTAAGTCTGGCTTGTTCACTACATTCAGATACAGACCATGTCCATTCTGCTCTAAGAATTCTTCTACACTTCCCTGCTCCACAGCTGCTTCCAGCATCGCTTTTGAAGCCTCCCCGTTCGCAGGGGCTCGGGGGGCACCGCGCGCGTCTGACATCATCCACAAATGTTCGACACAAGTGGAGCTGGGCCGGCGGAAGCTCTCCTTTGAAAGATGCTCTTGGAAGGCTGCAGCCTTCAAAGCTGGCTCCCGAGCCCTGCCCTGTGATACACGGCCTTTGTTTTGCATAAATGTTTGTTTTAATGAGGTAGCGCAATGCAGATCGTCCAAATCAGAAACATGTGATGCACCCTAGGCAAGAGAAAGGCAATAACTACACAGATTTTTGAGGAGGGCTAGTCATACCACAGGCTACCATTATAACTGAAAAAACAACAAGAATTTTAATATAGCTGTCTGGCCAAATATATTAATTTAAATTGAATGGCTTTTTCTGATATTATAGCTGTGAGGCACAATGTTCTACTGGCAGGCATCTTCAAAACCTTTTTTAGAAGATTTGCTTCAAATTATTTCTGTGCACCAGATCTTGATGGTATGTGCATTTGGGAGTCTGACCAAAGGGGGGGAAAAAAAAAGCTTTTGATTAAATAAATGACCTTTCCTGGAGGTTGAATGAAATGGAGATTGGAATACAAAAAGCTACCTCCTCCAACAGTGTTTTCTTCAAAACATTCACTCTGAGCTCTCCTCCATTAACTTTACCCCAAGTTTTTCACAAATGTTTGTATCCTTGTGCCAGCACAGAAATATTCTTTCCCACCAGAAAATCCTTTAAAATAAATTTTATTCATTTCCACGGTTATTTCCCCAGATAATTTGCTGACCACCAATTTCCATTCTTTGCCAGAGAATCCTGTTGTGTTTCTCCAAAACCTGGCAAAACTGGTTTTCCTCAGGTAATTGCATCTCTTGGCAGACTGGAGACGTTTTCCTGCTTGCTTGGAGAAGAAAAGTTTATAATTTCTTAATTATTTTCTGAAATGATTTCCCTTGATAAAAAATAGCATCAACTTAGCCTGTCAAGCAGCTTTGCACTTTGTAATTATGCAATGAAGCAAAGCTCTGGGAAGCCACTGAAGCTGAGAACAACGTGGAACATCCTTCCCAGTGGTTGGGGTTAATAAAAGTTGAGTCTCACAAGGAGACCAACACCCCGTAGAATATTGGGTTGCTTATTATTAGATTAGATTACAAAGCCATCACAAATTTCACCAAAAGGCAGAAAGTTTTTCCTCCACCTGTGTGGAGCTGGTGGAGGAAAAATTTTGCTTTTGTGCTCACCTGAGTGGCTTCATTTTTGACTGGGTTGGGACAACCCACAGACAGCCCTGACACAGCTTGGAGGGGCCTCTTAGTGTTTCTTCTCACACCGTCTGGGGTGGATATTGGTTCTCTGCAGCCTTCTAGAGCAAAAGAAATGTGAAGTGATCCTTTTAGGAAACACAGTTCTGGTTTTGGTGGGGTTTTTTTGCATCTGGACATTTGATATACCATAAATCATAGAATCCCAGAATGGTTTGGGTTGGAAGGGCCTTAACGCCGATCCAGTGCCACCCCTGCCATGGGCAGGGACACCTCCCACTGTCCCTGGCTGCTCCAAGCCCCAATGTCCAACGTGGCCTTGGGCACTGCCAGGGATCCAGGGGCAGCCACAGCTGCTCTGTGCCAGGGCCTCCTCACCCTCCCAGGGAACTACTCCTTCCCAAAATCCCATCCAACCCTTCCCTCCTTCAGCTTAAGGCTATTCTCTAATTACTAATTCCCTAATGACTAAGTCCTGTTTCCATATCCATACAATTCCTGGTGAATTTGTCTGCTTACCTGAATGTTTTTCTGAATTTCCAACTCTACCGTTGGTCACCAGATCTGGAGTGGTTGGAGTTTTTCTTCTGACTTACGTGCACTTGATTACTTGAAGTTCAGAGTTTTGGAGGACTCAGTGCTGTGTTTAACTGGCAAGGTGGTGTTCAGTCAAAGGTTGGACTTGATCTTGGAGATTTTTTCCCAGCCTTAATGATTCTTTGATTCTGTGTCCAAGCCTGCATTGAATTTGAGCACTTCCCAGAAAAAAAGTTCTAATTTATAAGCTTGGCTTTTATGAAAGAGAGATGGATTTTTCTTTTATCCGTGCCTCCAGCTGTAATTCCCCCAGGGTTGCACCTGGAGAGGTGCTGGTGCCCCAGGACCTTGGGTGGGAGACCACTTCTCTGCTACTCTTGCTCGCTTGGGTTTTCTTCCTCGTTTTCTGGAAACTCTCAGTATAATAATTAACATTTTTTTAGCTCTCGATCTGAGGTTTTAGTTTCTTCCACTGATTCCTGCAGTTCCATATATTTCTACCTGCATTTGCCTGCCGATCTTGGATTCAGGAAGTAGCCAAAGCACGTGCTTGACCTTGAGGATAAGCTTAAAATTCACGAAGTGTAATGGGGTTTGAGCATCTGCTTAGAGTGAAATCTAAAATTAAATGTCCTTCCTGAATAAGGATGTTCTCCTGAGTCAGCCCCTGCATGCGCTGCCTTAGAATAGGCCCTGGCTGTCCCTCGAGCCTGTCAGACACGCCGGATGCTCTCAGAAGTGGTTAATCTGATGAAAGAATTCATCTCAGAGTCATCATGAAACCACAAGTTTCCTTCACTTTCAGTCTGCTGCTTTGATATTGTTGGTCAGCAGTTCTCCTCAAAAACCATCCCCCAGTGAAGTCCCATCCCTAACAATCTGTTTTATGCAGCCTGATTTACCCACTGCATGAAGATGTTTGTCACCCTGCTGTATCCTTTGTATTTCCTTCCTTGGATATTCTGAATATTGGGGAAAAGAGGCTCTTTCCATGTCTTGCCCAGGAAATCACCATGAGATTAAAGCCTGAAATAACACAGTGATTAGAGCATGAATTTATGTGTATCATTGCCATAAGGTACTTTAATGCATGAGATTAATCTTAATCTGCAGGCGTTCCAGCTTAAAAATGGTTGAGTAACTTTAAAAAAATAAATAAACAAACAAATAAATAAATAGTGTAGGAAAAAAGGCACCACTCAATAAGAAAATTAACGTGAGAGAGGAAATCCCTCCAATGAACCTTCACCTGTAGCAGCTGAACATTTTGCCAAGAGCTGAACACACGAAAATCATCTTTGCAATTGGAGAGTCAGTTGTTTTGAGTTCTTTTGTACAGTCTTTCAACCAGTAACATAAATTACCAGATATGATTTTGGATATTCATGGTGCACAAAGTTCTGTGGTTTGGGATAGGCAGCTTGAAAAAGCAATCTGTTTTCCAACCTAACCTGAACTAACTCATATCATTTTATTTGTTATCCCCTGTGATTTTTTTTTAAAGGACAATTTCTGGAATGACAGCTGAGTAACATCAGCCTTGCTGTAACTTTTTTGCATTTTTTGTGTTTCTACGAGAAGCTCAAGCCAGAAAAATACCCCACTTCTTGGCAGTTGATTAGAACTACTGACTCTGATTTTTGACTCTGCAATTATATTGTTCTGTGTCAAATAAGGCATTCCAAATTCTTTCCTCCTGTGTGTCTGGCAGTGTCTCCATGGACTTGCTTGGATCCTGCTTGTGATGTTGGCAGATGCTTTGGTTCTGCACATGCTTGGCTTGAACAAAGCCTGCACAAACAGAACTTGGAGCGAAATGCACTCCTTTATAACTTTATTCCCATGTTCTGTTGATATTCCAATGGCAAATAAAGCTTCCCTGACCCCCAGACCTGGGGCTGCCGATGTGCAGGACCCAGGGTAAGTTTGGGAATGAAGGTTCTGATTCAGGGAAGTGTCTGACAAAGTGTGATATTGTAGTTCTGGTGTTTGTACTTCCTTCTGTCCTGCTTCTCACAGGAGAATTAAGGAGCAAGTGGGCGGTTGAGCTCTGGAGAGAGGTACTGAGTGCTGGATCTTCTCCTGGCACTGCTGTGTTGGAAGTTCAGGGATGGAGATGATCCCAGTGCTGCGCCTGAGCATGTCCTGGGCTACTGTGGGCAAAGGATTGGGCGTTCCCTCCTTGAAAACTTCGACAATCATCCTCTTTCCTTCCTTTACTTTCACAAGCGCCCTGAAAACCAAGTGTGGAAACCACTTAAAAATACCAGCTCAAGACAATGCCCGCTGTTTTCAAAGCCTGCTGTTGTTTTTCTTCAGTCCAAAATGACACAGCAAGTTTGTCCTGAGCTAACAAATGGCTTCAGCTGTCCCCAAAACCACATTCTTTGGCAAATAACTGCATTGTCCATAAATAAATATGGTTTCACTGAGCTGTGATGGAAGAGATGCAATGGTGAGAGGTCTTGGAAAGTCTGGAACTGTAGCTTGGCCTTGGAGAGGAACGAGCTCTGTGCATGAGTGTTCAGGTGTTAAAGCACCTGGCCACCCTAAATACCTGTGTTTAGTTGGCAAAATAGGTTGATCTGCTGAGAAACTCCGGAGGCAATCCTGGCACTATCAGTAGTGTCAGCAGCTCAGGGCTGGAAGGTCGATATTCCACATCAGGCAGGAAAGTCCAGGTTTTCTGAAATTATTCTTCATTTTTTTCACCTGCTGTTTAAATCACCTAAAACTCTGATGACACTGATAAATCTCACAGGTGACTAACCCACACTGGACATACAAACCAGTGGCTTCAATAATTTGTGCCTGTGGTGTGTGAAGGAACGTACCCAGGCTTAGTTACAGCTACAGTGAAATGTCTCATAAAAAGTGAAAATTAAAAAAAATAACATCCCAATCCTGTGAAACCACATCCATAAATTTGTTCCTTATATTTTATGTAGTCTTCACTGAACTCAGTGAGAATGTAGTGTTGTGTAAAGATAAGCCAGCTGTGAGTCTTTGCAGGACTGGAGTTCATGTCTGTGGTGTTATTTCCAAACGCAAAATGAGATCATTAAAAAGAAATCCAGCAGTTACAGTCACTAAGTGACACATCCCAGGTACCAGCAGTGTCCTTTGTTGAACCTAGCAAGTGAAAAGCTATGAAATATTAACATTTAACTAAAACTTAAATCTTTAAGGAAATTTTTTCTTTCCTGTTCTCTTTTTCTTCTTCCTTTTTTTTTAAATGCCAGATCATAAAAATAAGATGACAGTGGCGTGAGTAACTTTTTTTCTGCTCTCCCATCACAACCTATATTTCACTTACAAACCAATATGATTTGGGTTGGAAAGGACCTTAAAGATCATCTTGTTCCACTCCTGCCATGGGCAGGGACACCTCCCACTGTCCCAGGCTGCTCCAAGCCCCAGTGTCCAACCTGGCCTTGGGCACTGCCAGGGATCCAGGGGCAGCCACAGCTGCTCTGGGCACCCTGTGCCAGGGCCTACCCACCCTCCCAGGGAACAATTCCTTCCCAATATCCCATTCATCCCTGCCCTCTGGCAGTGGGAAGCCATTCCCTGTGTCCTGTCCCTCCAGCCCCTGGAAATTGTCTCTCTCCATGTTTCCTGTGGGCTCCTTCAGGCCCTGCAAGGCCACAATGAGGTCACCCCAAAGCTTCTCCTCTCCAGGCTGAACAATCCCAGCTCTCCCAGCCTTTTCTCATGTCTTGGTTGTTAAAACAGAATTGTGTGTGGGTTGCTGGTTACAACTTCATGGGGGAAAAGAGGATCACCCCTCTGCCAAGATCCTCAAATCTGACTGGAGGGACATTATGAGACAGGCTTTCCTCAAGGAGATCCTGTCCAGGTTTCCACTGCTCCTTTTGGGGAAATGCAGTAGGAATTTAGATCCAAATGTTTCAACCAGGAGTCTGTTCTGTAGACCAGTCACCATCATGCACGTGAGAAGTTCTCGGCTAATTCTGGAGTGGGTAAAATCAAGTGATTCAAAGTCAGATCCAGACAGGATCATTTAAAACTCCACCTTTCAGTTGCAAATAGAGATGAAGACACACCACGCAGGTGACTGCCATGAAAAGTTTGGCATTTTCTAGGTCCAGCCCCAAAACACAGATCCCGTTATAATAAGTGCCCCATTCCATGGAAATAATGCTGCATACAGAGTTTAATTCCTGTTCTGCTGGATCCCAGCTAATTGTGAGTGGTTGTTGTGAAAGTCACGGGCCACCAAGGTAATTCAACACACATGTTGTAGCGAGCTTTTCACACATGTCTGGCAAGTCTCTCGCAGTGGGAGAAGGCTTTAGGGATTCTTTCCCCAGCCTTAAATAGTGCATTAAATCCTATGAATTATTGGTTCCCTCCCTGTTTCCACTTCTGCTCATTTTTTGTTATTGGGCGCTACTTTTTGTGCCTTGTAACACGATCAACTTAGAGCCCTCTGAAACTCGGAATTTCCAGTTCGCAGAAAACTGTGATAATGTGTCATTTTGTTGAATTCCCAGTGGGTTGAAACTTTACTCCCACTGGAGCAAAAGCAGTTTTGCCATTCATGTTGGTGGAAGCAAGACATGGTCTTTATTTTCATTTATATATATTTATTTCTTAATACTATATTTTTATTCTGTATTTATTTCTTAAAATGCTCGGTGACCTACAAAGTGGACTTCAGATATAGTTAAAAAGGTTGTGATGATCATGACAACTCCCAGGTCTGTAAAAGCTCTAAATTAGATTTAACTTGGCAATTAACTATATTGAATGTTCTTTTTCTAAATGCCCACAGTTTATATCCATTAAGGTAAATGAGGAGTCCCTAGGAGAAAATACTTCGGTTTATCATTGCCAAGTCCTTTGATTTCATTGTAGTACTTTAAAGATAATAATCTCATTTTCTTATATGCTGTTGGAAATGTCTTCGTCTAGATGTACTGAGGAAATATGGAAATCAGATCGGGTAGGACTTAACATGGAATTTCTTGTGTGTTTGGAATAGTTGGTATTTGACATCAGGTCTTACAGATCCAAGGTGATCAATATTTTAAATTTAATTCTGTAACTGTTACAAAACCATGAAGCTAAGCAGTTTTAGTTAACAGTGATTTTTAAACTTTTTTTGTTTCTCTCACAAGACATATGGTGTTAGTGGGTCTTAGAGAGAGACAGAAATATCAGACAATTACAGAAATGTGTGAATTTTACCCTTTTTAGACCATACAGCCTGGTCTTGGGAGTATTCCTAGAAGATGTAACATCACACTTCCCAAATGCTTAATTTCTAATGATTTTTTTTTACTCTTACGGCAAAATAGAGAATTTCCCTTTGGCGGAGGGCAGCTGTCTAAGTGGAAGGAGGCGGATTGACACTGAGTAAAAAGATTGATGGGGAATCCGGGTTTTTTTTGCTGTTTTTCAAATATTAAGCTACACTTGAGTTCATAGTTAACATAAGGATGATATGTTAATTAACCCTCACGGTCCTGAGGGTTTCTGTTTGTGTCTGCTGGAGTGGGGATGGGGTTATCCCTGAGCGTGGGCATGGACCTCAAGGTGCTCAAAGAGTGGCAGATTTCAGTTTTTAAGAATGATCTGGATTAGCCCTGGTCTTTCGGGGTCACCGAGTTCCAAACACAGATATTCCACATCTGTTTCTTGTTCACAGCCACTAACAAAGAAGTACAATATCGAGAGAGTCCCAAACAGCAGAGTGTGAGAGACACTTTAATAGGTTCCATTCTTGATGAAAATCTTGGAGCAGCCTCACTAATACGGGGTAGAAATCCAATATTCCAGACATGCTTGCTGTGTGCAGTGGCCATCAATCCAGGGATGGGAGGACTTTGAAGGACACTGTGCAATAACCACTTCAAACTATTGTGTAGTTCAGTTAAAATTACCTAAAACATTTGGAAGAAAGTGAGGAAAAATGTTGACCTTTGCCCTCGAAGTTGCTTCTTTTTTTCTTGCAGAGAAGTTGGGTTTTTTTGAAGTATTTTGGTTTGGTGCTTTGTCTTGTTTTGGGGTTTTTTTCTGTGTCCCGCGTTATCATTGTCACTTAACAAACTTTAAATTAGCAGCAAACATAAAACAAATAGGTTTTCATATCAGTGGCAGCTTTGAACTGAGTTTCATTGCACTTTAATTCATCAATTAATTAATCAATCCACACAGCCCCCCCTTTGGCACTTGGTGGTACAACTGTTGATATTTCAGAGGTGGGAAATTAAGGAAGGAAGGAAGGAAGGAAGGTTTAGGTGAGATTCATCTCACATAAGCAGCGTTATCCAAAAGCTGGGAATAGCAGAGGTTCCCTTTGTAGGGAAGAGAAGAGAAATACTTTAAAGGTGCAATTCATCTCATCTTTTTCAAGTAGCAGTTGTAGGTAAGATTGAACAAAATTATGAAAGTGGTTGTGTTGGCAGTTGCAGAAGTCTGGGAGAACAAGAGTAGTTCTGACACCTACATTTAAAATCCTTGAAGTCTGATGAAGTGAATTGCACTTCAGCAGACAGAGATTCAATTCCCTATCTGCAAATGAGTGTCAGCACTTCCCTGTTATGAAAGACATGCATTGATTGTTGAAAATTATTCCAGTGTCATCTAAACAGATACTCTGTTTCATTTCCTAGTTCTGTGGTGTTTGTTTTATGTAGAGACTATAGTTGGTCTCCAGAAAAGGTGGACAAACAGTGGTGTAGCCACCAAAAGTATTTTGGCTGGTAAAATCTTAAGTAGCTTGGGTCACAGGTAAGAGCTGGTAAATGAAGTGCTTTGATTTTCACTTTGCAAACTTCCAGCATTTCTTTTCTGTAAAGCTTTTTCCATGGGAAAACAACCCATTCTTGACTGCTATTATTCCATCAAGTAATGTTAAATTAAAAAATTGTCCCTAAATCAGGCTCTCTCCCATGTTTTCAGCTCTTCCAGTGAGTGAATTCATAGTGGGAGGAAGGAAGGTGGAGATAGGGGAAAAGACCTGAAGAATTGTCCAAATGGTTGGGAGCAGCTGAAGGGAAGCAGAAGTGGGAATGCACTGAGGACAGCCAGTCCTGAGCGCAGAACTGATGGTGGGTGCCAGGGCAGCAGGAAAAATCCTTTATCTGCCTCTGTTAAAGTATTCTCTTCACTGAAAGGCATCGGTGCTGACTTGGGAAAGAGCTGCTCATCGCGTGGTGTTGGAGGATGCTCCTTTCCAGGGGCAGGGAGCACCATCTAGTGACCACAGGGCTGCCCACAGGGCAGGGAACAGGGAAGGGCGTGAGGACACCTCCCTGCTCCTCCTCTGTGCTGCGAGGCCTGGCAGGGAGGGAATTGAGAGGCACAAAAGCTTGGAAGCAGTGCTGGAGGAGAGGGCGCTTTTTGTGGGATGCAAGTTGTGCTGTCCCCGTGATCAGGGAGTGATAATTACTTTAATTACGTGGCATGCGGTGTTTGGATTTTGGGGAATGCAGGTGCCTAACTCCACGCACAGTGCCTTCCTCCTGGAGCTGACCTCCACGTTTCCAGCCATGGGTCAGGGGGTGTGAGCCCATCCCAGAGCTGGATCCCGTTTTTGCCAGGATGGAGTTTGTCCTGTGCCCTCAGACGTGGTTCTGCATCAAAGCCACTCAGGCATGGAAGGAAGAGGTCCCTGCAGCAGCCCCAAAGGCACAACATTCCCGGGGTCAGGGGACCAGGGGTCAGGGGAGCAGAGCCCATCATCCCTGAGCTGCTGATCCTGCAGCCCCTCGGGCACGTTCTGGAATTCCATTCTCTCTGTTGGTGCCACTGCTGAAAGCATAATTGTGAGAGGTTTCTTTGTGGCGAGGGGAGATTTTGCCCCTCTTTGAGCAGATTTACTGATACTTTCTTCAGAGCCAGTGGAAGACTGGGAATTAAAGGGTGACAGTCCAGCTGAAGGGCTTGGTAGGAGTGTACTTGAACCTCACACACCAAATTGGGCATGGTCAAACTGATGTTGGGAGCTGCCTTTGAGCAAAATGCTGAATTTTTTTGAGAGGATTGAGACCTTTACAAATGTGTATTCATGTGCCATGAAGTAGAAGTGGTTTGCTTGGATTTCTTAAAATCTGCTTCCAAAAACTGCAATGCAAATTTTTTTACTGTACTCCAGTTTTTTTGATTTGTAGCCTGCTTCTCCCTAGAAGACAACCTCCTTTTTACCTGGAAGGCTGGCAAGAGGCACAAAACTCACTTCTTTTCTCTGTTGTCTTTTCTTTTAATACCCACATCTGCAGACACTGTATGTACCCACACCAAGCATAACATAAAGGTGAATGTGTCTCCAGTTTTCCAATTATTTGCCCAAAGATTTTTGGAAAGTTCAAGGGATGGAGATCACATCATTACCATAGCAGAGTGTGTCTCTAATCTCCTGGTCAGCCCAGAGCAGAGTTCTTGCTTTACCTCCCAGACAGGAAGAAGGATTACAGATCTATTTACATAGGGAATATTGCAATGTATTTCCTTCATATTTCATAGAATCATGGAATGGTTTGGGTTGGAAGGGATCTTGAAGATCTTCTAATTCCATGCCATGTCCTGCCATGGGCAGGGACACCTTCCACTGTCCCAGGCTGCTCCAAGCCCCAATGTCCAACCTGGCCTTGGGCACTGCCAGGGATCCAGGGGCAGCCACAGCTGCTCTGGGCACCCTGTGCCAGGGCCTCCTCACCCTCCCAGGGAAGGATTCCTTCCTAACATCCCATCTAACCCTGTTCTCTGGCAGTTTGGAGCCATTCCCCCTTGTCCTGGCACTCCAGGCCTTTGTGACAAGTCCCTCTCACCTGAACGCGTGTAAAACACGTTTTAGGTGTTTAGGTGAGTACACACATACTGAGCGTATTTCTGGTGCATCCTAGAAAGGGTGCAACAATTAAAACAATTTTTTTTTTATTTGGAATTTCTTCTTCTTCATTTAGGACCCAGTCTAATCACTTCTTTTGCATGATCAAACCAAATCTTCGGGTCTGTCCAGGGCCCTGTTGGTTTAAGCAGGCTTAGAGTAATGTAGATCGGATCCTTCATCTCCAGTTTAGAAAGATCTTCTCTAAAGAGGGAACTCTTGAGTCCTAAAGGCAGAAAGCACTTCAAGCAGCGTTTAAGAGTGTTCAGGAAAGAGTTTAAGCACAGCTGTAACTCTAAAGCGTGTGCAACCCCCCTGCTTTGATCAAGACACTTAAGCACATGTTCAGTGTTAACACATGCTGGGGAATTTTTCTGCTCCGTAGTTTCAGATGCAGGCTGAAGGTAGGAGAATATTCCAGCAGAAAGGACCCAGGACAAATTAGGGTGACAAGCTTGAGAGAGAAATTAGAGGGGACCGTTAGGTGACTTGTGTGGATTTTTAGTATTTTTTTTTCGTGGTTTTATTCTGTTTGTTGACCAGGTTTTTCAAACTCACAGAGCGTTGTTTCAGACAATAGCACAGAGTTGCCTAACATAACAAAAACATTTTTTCTTTCTGCTTAACCTTAAAAAAAAATCAGAAAAGAGAAAAATAGTGGAAGTGTTTGTATTCTTTTTTCTTTTGCAACTGGATGATGGTGATTTGATAACCCAGTATTTTCCTTGCCTCACAATACCAAGGCTCTGCTTGCAATTGGATCGGCATCAGCGTAAGCACTCAGAAATCTGCCTGTGGGTATTAGTTTGAAAGTCAAATAAACTTCACTGGATTCTTTGGCACAGAATGTGTGCCAGTTTAAAATGGCAAAATCCTTACCGGGCTGTGGGCTCTGTAAAACTTAGATAATAATAATAGAGCTCAGCAGTGCCTTATGCTTCCAAAATCCCTGTGTAAACCTAGAGGAGGTTTGTGTATATGGAGGTGGGATGGAGAAGAATCATTACTAAAAATTGCTTGTGAATGAGTTTGTTAGATCCTCTCCACTGGGGAGCTGGAACTGATACTTGCAACCTCTCGATATATTGGAGGAAAAACCAAAATATTAGGGGCTTAACTGGTGTGGAAGTCACCCAACTGAAACATTATACAATGCTTTGAAATTTCCAGAGAAAGGTTCTAATCTTTTGGCTGTCTTGCTCATTGTTTGGAGATGAAAAGGGAGGAAATCAACATCCCCATGAAATACAATTACTATAAATTGCTTTCTTTTCATACCGTTCATAATGAAAATAGGAAAGTTACCTACACTGCAGGAGCACTGTATTTTGGTGGATGTAGTCTGCAGGAGCACATTCAGCAGTGCAACACTGCATTTCTGTGTGAACCAACTAATGGAGAGTATAAAATATTGTACGGCTGTGCTGCCTCCAGATTGCTCTGAAGCAACCAAAAATGAGCTTTACAATGGAAGAAACCAGAGCTCCTTAAAGTGAATTCTAAAATCGAGCTGATCTTGTGCAAGGAGTTGATGCTGTGTCCCAAAGGTTGGACTCCACGATCTTGGAGCTCTTTCCCACCGTGGTGATTCTCTTTGTCACTGTTGCATCCAGGGATTCCCGGCTCTGTAGTCCCCATGGGACACCTGGAAACGAGAATTTCCTGGGACCTGGTGAGTGGCTGAGCCATTCCCATGAGCAGGGGAGGGTGGATGAGTCTTTGCTCTGCCCTCCTTTGGGGGAGATGGAGCAGCACCTGCAGGACAGATGCCTGAGGGACTCTGTGTGCAGCTCTGGAAGAGTGCATTTCACCTTTTTTGGGTCAGGATAGGAGGGGAAAAGTGAACTGGGACTTTCTGCTGTCTTTGTGTGGAAAAACTGCGTGTTGAATGCCAGCAGTCATCACCAGCTACAGAACAACGCTCCCATTTCCTTTCTTTTTTTCTCCTAAGGAGCAGGAGAAGGTGGCAGCAGGAGAAGGTGGCGTTGGGAGAGGGTGAGGTCATCTGATTCCACTAAATAAAGCTGCAATGAGCCATTCACTGTTTCTTGTTCTTTTAATCATACCAGAGTCCTTGGTCAGAGGGCAGGACCTTACTACAGCTGGAATTACCTTCCAGGCAACCTGTCCATGGTTGGGTGTTGTTATAGGGAGCAATGAGAAATTGTAAACCTGTTAGAGTAGGATCACCTTTTTAAAATTACAAGCTTTAAAAAAAAAAGAGTAAATTCTGACATGTTCTAATTTTTCCTTCCATTTTTAAGGGTTCTATTTTCAAGTTTTTCTCTTCAGGGTGAGAGCTCAGAATCTCTTGACACCAGGAATTGTATTTTTTATGAAAACACAGAACATTGTGAGGCTCCTAAGTGTGAAAGGGTTGTGCCAGCACTGGATCGTGAGTGGAATACCCTGGCTGGTACTGTGGAAGCACTTTGCCTTTCTTATACATATTTTTTTTAAAGTTCAGCTCTCTTATACAAAGGCCTGGGACAGGGACAGTGTTTTGTTTGCACAGCTGGGAATTTTGGGGTGCTCCATGACTGCCAAGTGCTCCAAAAGGACAAATAAAAATATAACACTGAATAAAAAATGGCCATTGCACTCTAATCAGGAAGGGAACTGCCAGTGAAACATTCTCATTTCCATTCATGGATAAAGCTGTGAATTAAGGGAAGAACATGGAAGATTTAAGACTGTTTATGGCATTCAGGCATCTGCTCTTGAAGTTTTATGTCTTTTTCTGACTTCCTCTCCTCAATAGGAAAGAGACATCAAAAAGAAATGATTGTCCCCAACCTATTTGCTTCTTCTCTAAGGAAAAAAAAAAGTGCTAAATCAGATAGGCTGGAAAGTGTCAATAGCTCAGGAATGCAGGAATGAGGTTAATGGACAAATATAGACGTGGTGTAAGCAGGGCCAGACCTCATTAACATATTTGGAGTTACACCCATTTATACCCAGCCTGGCTTTGGCCCTGGATCAGCAATTCCCCAGTGACCAGCCTGCATCAAACCACTGCTGAATTTGGCCCATTTCATCTGACATCTGCATCCTGCCTCGAAGTGGCCTGTCACACTTACTGCACATCAGATCACACCTGCCCCGGCGGCCACGGGCAATTGACTTTTTTGTTTTAAAAAAAAAAAAAAAAAACAAAAAAAAATTTGTAAAAATTCAGTCACATATCATCAAGAAAAACAACATTGTTTTAGGACTCTTATCTCTTCACTCCCAAATATCCTGTTTCTTCGAGCTGCGGTGGCCAGGACCAATAGAAACCTCTTCCTGCCATTGGCTGACTTCATTTCCCAGAGTTAGCACAATCTCATCCGCTCTAAACAACCTCATCAAAACTTCTTTCTGGTCAGAGCGAAGCAATAATTATTATTAGCAATTATTAGCGATCAATAATCTTGATCACATTATGGCAAGCACTATTAAGGTAAGGAGGGGGCACCTTTTTTTGTTGGAACTTTTTTTTCACTGGCGTGTTCTTTGGTTTCCTTTATCAACCTAGATAAGTTAGAATTGGGCAACACCCCCACTGCCACAATAGAGGACAACAAGATTTCCTTTGTACTGCCTAGTAAATTTCCTTTTTCCTACTCCAACCATCCGCAAGGCTTAAAAACTTCAAACTCGGAAAAAAATTGGGTTTTTTAAATTCACTGTTCAGTGGTGTGGATTGCATAGGCGAAGCCCTTTTATGAGAGCTTCTGAAATTTCTTGTAGGTATCCCTTGGACGACTTGGATGTGTTTGTGGACTGCCATGAGGGGAGAGGGTGTGCACTGGAAGGAAAAACCGGGTTCCTAAGGGCGCTAAACTTTTGGATGCTTTGAAATGTTTCTCTTGCAGATGGGGACACAAATTTTAGCGAGCGGGAAGGAGAGGCACCAGCTCTTGTTTCTCTCTGTCATGCAGGTGTTAATTATGTGCTTTTTTAGAAACTCTTAACGTTAAACTTGGGACCGTTCTGAATGTTATTTTAATGGTGGTGGGAAGATCTCACGGGTGTGTTCTTTTTTTGTTTTAATTTTTTTGGACAATAAAAATCTCTTCTTGGTGCATAACTTGATCTCGGTGCATGGTTTGTTGGTTTTGGGGTTTTTTTTAAGAACGGCTTTGCTGTGTTTTTTTGGGCTGTGTCACTTAGAAAGTTGAATAAATATGTCTGTCTGTCTAGTTTTTGTTTCTCTGGACAGCAGTTACCAATAGAGCAATAGCTGTGATTAATTGCAGAATGTAACGGTAATTAAGCGCTTTGTGATAGTGAAACTAATTTTACATAAAGAGCACGGACAGGGAGGATTCTGTGGTGTTGTATTATCAGGTTTGAGATCGGATTCAGGACTGAGGTATTTGTTTTCTTCGTGGCATTGTCTGTTTCGGTACTTTTCTAATTATGTCAGGGATTTAATAAGGGATATGGAATAGCCTGGCTGTTGGATAAGTAGGGCTGCACTTGGATTTTTCAGCAAATTCTGCTCCAGTGTTTACATTTTAGAGATTGTTTGATGCTTTTTGTTACGGTTTTGGGAATCTGACAGTCTTGCCTGAGGGCAATGTGATTAAAAAGTGTAATGAACCTTCTCTTTTTGTAATCACTGATGTTTTCGTGGGGCTATCAATAGAGACATAGATCTGACTGTCCTCTGCATTGCTGGCCAGCATCTCTTCAATGCTAAGTAGGTCCTGAAACTGAATTCCGTTTGGTTTTGCTGTGCATTTCAGAGCACACAGGACATGACAGGCACTTAATGAAAATCTTGACATGCAGGGAGTCAAGTTTTGGCTAAAAGGAGTGCCGGGTACTGAGGTTTTAGTGCTGGGTTTGCTCCTATTAATCAGAATATTGATATGAAATTTGTTTCCAAAAATTACGGTACGCACGAGATTTGAGACTGTTTGCGTTTTAGGTAACTCCTATTATTTATTTCCTTCATGTCTTGTATTGGCTGAATTTTAATAGGATAGAAGATTGTTAAATGATACCTAATTGTTATTATTTGTCCTCCACCTTACACTTAGAGAACTGTTTTATACAGCTTGGTAATGCAGTGTACTCAGCAAAATGGAAAGGTGTACAATTCTCTCTCCTCATCTGGAGTGTGAATCTTGCAGGAGGTCTCAGGCAATCCGAAATGTTGAGGATTTTGCTGCCCAGGGTGCTGGGAAGGCCTTACATGCTGTAGCAAGAATTTTATTTATGCAAGTGCAAAATGTGAAATGACTGTAAAGAAATGACAGGTGCTTTGTACTCGAGGTGCAGGAAATGTGCTCTGACATGAGGCTGAGACAGTCCAAAGATTCTCAATTCCTCTTCTATAGGGAGTGGATAAAGAAGCCCTTTAACTGAAGGGTTTCTGAAATAAAGAAATTCCGTTTGAAGGCCAGGCAGGTGTTTGTTTAGCTTTTGCTAAACAGTTACATATATATGTATATTTAATAACATAAATATTTAATATAATGGCCTGTGTTGGCAAGTGGGTAGCCCAGCTTATCCCGGTGTGGTGGAGGAAGGTGGAGAGCCTTATCTGGGATCTCTGGGAATTCACTGAGTTCTTTAGGGAAGCTGCAGAGTCATTAAATTCCAGAATTAGGATGTGAATGG
Source organism: Callaeas wilsoni (assembly GCA_013398955.1). Classification (NCBI taxonomy): domain Eukaryota; kingdom Metazoa; phylum Chordata; class Aves; order Passeriformes; family Callaeidae; genus Callaeas; species Callaeas wilsoni. Next base: position 79,328 of record VWPU01013544.1, read on the forward strand.
TTCTGTGCTTGTTCATAACTGGGCAGAGACTTCTCGGAACCCACGAGTGTGCAAAGGTGACCTTCCAGGCAGGGTGTCTGATTCATCCTCTCCCTCTCACCGGCCTGCAGACGGACCCGGGGGACGCTGGGGCTCGGGAGAAATCCGCCTGCTGTCACTGGGGCTCCTTGGGGTGTGGGAAGGCAAACCCTGGTGTGACTTTTTGGGTGCTGGGTCTGACGTCCTGAGTGAGGTTTTCCCAGGGGATCGCTCTCTGCTCATCCCGTGCCCTCCTTCTCCTGCTCCCTGTTCCTTTTTCCCTGGGAAGGGGAAAGCGCCGCGGTGGGAGCTTTCTCCTCAGTAGGAGGAGGAGGAGGAGGCAGCAGTGCCTTTTTCCCCAGCTCTGACATGGATGGATAATATTAATCCCGACTTTCCCGCTGGACCATCCTTGCCCAGGCCAGGGATCTCTCCCTTGGATGGGGAGAGGTCAGCGCGAGAAACTCTGCAGAGGAAGGTGGTGCGAGAAGGTGCCTCCCCAGCCAGGATTTCGGGTTGATATTTCGTATCCCAATACCTGGTGCACACTCAGCTGGACTCTCTGTTAAGTTTTTTGGCATTTTGAAGGATAAAATGTGGTTTTTCAAGTGGAAAAAGTCACCTAAGAATGAAGGTTTCAGTGCTGACAGGTTTCCCTCTGGCTCAGGTGGTATCTGACAGCTCTGCGGTGGCACAGCACTGCAGAGCACTGAAGCTGAACACTATCAAATAAATACAATTAGTTGTATTTATTAGTCACACTAATTACTGTAAATACAATTGTGGAACTTAACTGGATTAGGCATCAATCTTTTTTTGTGTTCTGGGATTTTCTTTTAATTGAATGGAGCAAACATTATTTAAGCGTTACCTTGGGGTGAAGTAAAAATAGTCATCCTAGAGGTCATTTTGGTGTTTTTTCCCATTATCCATCCCATAGTGGAGGGAAGAACATTCAGTAGAAAAGTATAACTAGAATTCTAATTCCTTGCCATGTTCAAGCCTTACTCTGTTTCTCTCTTTGCCTGTCAGTGCCATTACACTTATTCTTAGAAAAACTCTTCAGTAAGTTGACTTTATAATGATTTATTGGTTATACTTGTGGATATTTCTTTAACTTACACCTAAATATGCTCACGTCCACTCTTTTTTATTATTATTTTCTGAAGTGGTGTTCATATGGAATCTATGATTTCAGGGAGAAAAAGTCTGTGTATTTGATAAAGGACAGGAGAATCTTTGTGGTTTCTGAGGCTTGAGGGTGTGGATGCACTGATTAAAGCAGAATATAGGGGCAAGATTAAATTTTTTTTTTTTGAAGAATCTTATTCTCTGCTTGTCTCTGTAGCATTACTTTTCGCTCACTTTCTTTTAGAAACTCCAAGTAGTCAGTCAAATGCTTCTGAAAGCTGGAGATAGTTAAGAAATAAATCTGTTCTTGGCGTATGGAAATGTTTAAGGCTTTGTTTAGAGGATTGCATCTGCACTGAGTCCAGCAGAGCTGATACAGTAATTTGTACTTTTGTTCCTTGCATTAGAACAATTATAAAGATTATTATCTTTTTTTTTTCCCCTCATCTGAGTTAGCAGATGATCCAATGGCATATTTAACTTGAAGCCTGTAAACGCTTCCGTTGCCTTTGGTGATGTTGCACATTTAAAGCTGAGGACACACCGCAGTGCTCAGGTGAACCAGAGGCAACAACAGCAGCAGAGCCTTAAAGCACTTCCCCTGATCCTCCACTCCTTAATCCAAACTTCCCACCAATTTCATGAAGGTTTTCTCCCAATAAAGGCAGTAGAATCAGAGCTATAATTATTTCCAGGTAGAGCAGTATTTCTGACTCAAATATAAATGTGCCATTTCAATTGCACAGAAATGAAGCAGAAATGAGCAGAAGTTATTTCGGGTAGGATTTTTGTGTTGTTTTATTTTGCTTTTAATCAGCAGTCATTTAACTCAATTTGGTTTGTGTCCTCATATTCCAAAACGAAGTGAAATACGAGGATTTTGCTTTCTAGAATTAAGTCCCCAGGCGAGGAACAACAGCTGGAAAATGCGTATGTCTGACTGCCTGAGTTTGTTGGTTTGTTTGTTTTTCCTGAACAAGAACTACATTATCCCTTGACGAAATGTTTTTCAGCAAGTTCCCCGTGTTACAAAAGGCCTTTCAGAAATAATGTTATAAGAAACAAGTGCTCTTGGAGAATGACTTGCTGAAAGATAAACACAGAAGCAGTTTTGCAAAACATGAGTGCCAAAAAAAGATACGTATTTTCCAAGTGACGCTTTATAATTCAATAAAAGTATATAATGCTGTTTACTCAGGGAGAAGTAGCCTTTATAATACAAGTTTCTAAATCAAGCCAAGAGAATTAGAAAATCAGAAAAAAAAGAAAGAAAATTTGGTTTTGTATCACTTGTATCATCAATTTCAGCAAAATAAGGGTGATACAGAGAAAATCCCAGGTGCAGTGCCAAACGTTGTCATTGACTGCAATGTGATTTTTATCAGATCCGTCTTTGAAAAATTAATTTCTTTGGATAGATAATTATACAGCCAGCCTGCTGTCCTTGATATACATACATACATATACATATATTTGATATATATTTGTGTATTATGGACAAAATTTTGGTGTTGAAAACATCAGCAAAAATAGAAAATCTTTGAAGCATTGATGTGAAAAAGGCATCAGTCCTTTCCTTAAAGAATGGATGTGTCTTGGTGGTTGGAGGGGTTGTTTTAAGTGTTGTAACCAAGCTTACCTGAGGCTGGATGATGCTGTGTCCCTCAATTTATTCCTGCTGCCTTGGAAGGACTGTATAATCCTGTCAATAATTGATAACGATGAACAGAGGGAAAAGTTTTAGGAAATCTGGTGAGATTCGGGTTGCAAATGTCAGCTTTCTCCTTGAAATGCTTCCTTAGGCACTGGGTTACCAATTTTTACTATGCACAAAGAAAGAGTGGACATTTCTTTCAGGAAAGGGATATTAGTGGTTAATAAATAATATTAATGATGGGTTTTAATAACTGCTGTGTGTGAACCAGTGATTACCACTTCTGGTAATTATCATTATCGAATTTGTTTGAAAGTAAAATGAATAAATTGACAATTATTTGTCATAAGAATGTCATTGAACGTTAAAAAAGAATGATGAGTAGTAGTGATTTTTTAATTTTTATTTTTTTAAAGGGCTAGACTGAGGGACTCAGAGTGGACCAGGGAAATGGTCTTTTGGGAGTACTGAGTGGCAGGAATGCCTAGGATGTGATGTGTTCCCCTTGCAATGCGTGTTTATTTGGAGTGTGTCTCTCCAGCGATGGGTGGGAAGTGGTGTCACCAGGCTGGCGTGACCTTGTCACCCTGGGAGAGGAGCTGACTTGCTTAGTCAAAGGTGTGTGCTGCCAACAGATGACAGGGACTGGCTTTATGCAAATACCTGCAGGAAGGGGTGGATCCCTGTTTTCGGGAAGTGGCAGGACTCTTTAAAGCTACCTGCCTGATGTAACAGGGATGAGAGAGTGGCAGACAGAGCCACAGAGCCACAAGTGGAGAAAAAAGCCCCAGGAGACTGGAAATGCTTTGTTTGACAAATCCCTCGTTACAGCAAGGAGCAGCACGTTAATTCTACGTGGAAGGTTTTGCATAACTGCAGGAGGGTTTTTTTAAGCCTCATTCTTCAGAGCTGAAAAACATCTTTTTTTAGACTCTCTGTTTATTACCTTGATAAACAGCAAAATGCTGCCACAGCAATTACCTTGATGATAAAGGGTCTGTAGACAGATACTTCCTGCGTTCATTTCCTACCCAGATAAGCTGCCAAAATCTGGGACTACCAATACAGGAAATGCTTTCAGTAGGAACTTCCTATCTGTTAATATCTAATTCACTGAAAAGATCTAAGCCCTTCTTGTTTCATATAAAGGTAATGCTCTACCTGGTACCATTTAAACACTCAAGCCCCAGTACAGTGCATCTGTTACTGTAATAAATTTCAAACCAGTGCTGTTATCCTGGACTATGAAATATCAGAGTTTTTCTCTGCACTGGTAGGGACAGCGCTCCTGCATTTTATAATATTGGAAGTCAGGATGCTTCAAAATCCACTGTCATTCTGTCAGATTAAAAACAAGCATCCTCCCTCCAACTCCTTGTTGCCCGAATCCTTTCCTTATTTCTGTATATCTCCAAGTAAAATATACATTTCAGTAGTACTTGAGGTGGACTCTGCAGCAAATAGTTCAGGGCATTTGCTGGAGATCTTGGAGATTCATGGCCATTTTTTGCAATCCACGGTGCTCTACGTATTCAACCAAAATGACTGAAACAGAAGTTTTGCCTCACTGTGCTGGGAAATAAAACCGTGACTAACCTGTGTGTTTGAACCTCGGCTAAGGAAAAGAGAAACTCAGAGCAAAGGGAAAGGAAATAAAGACAGAAAACTTCCATTGCTAATTGTAACTTCAGAGTAATTTGTTTCATGCACATGAACAGGATGAATGAGGATTTATGAAACCTGGAGTGAAATTGGCCAAAATGAAGTCAACAGCATGGCTTGACTGGGGCCAGGCTTTCACCCAAGTTATTCAGGAGTTCAGCCCACAATTTCTGTGTTGTTTTGCCAGTGATTCCCCTGGAGTTGTTGCAGGTTTCTGCCACTATGACTGAGATGAGTATCTTGGCCTTTCCCTGTAGAATTGAGGAGTCCTTTGCTGTTGTGGCTTCAGATATATCCTACCTTTTCATCTGGGATGAGTATCCCGCATTCAGTTACCTCGTCAGCCTGCTGAATTCATGTTGTGGTCTGTATCTGAGGCCTGAGAATCTGGCTGGGTTTACTGAGGCTGGGAGTCCGAGGCTGGATTCACAGGCCCTTCCAGAGACCATCATGAATGCATCCCTTGGAGGTCTCTTGGCTGTGGGACAGGAGGGCTGCTGCTGTGGGAGGGCATCTGACCCAAAACCCCAGATACTGCAGAGGGTTCTGCAAGCTGGGAGTTGGTTACGGCAAGTGATTTTCCCAAGGCCACGGGTGAAGAAGCTTTAGGAAGTTGCCCCTTGGCTTTGTGCTCACAGGGGTGCTGGGGAAATGCACACTTTGTCCTGAAATCAATGTTCCTCAGATGTGGTTTAGTCAGCTCTTATCTGCTCACATAAATTTTTATTATTGTTAATCTTTGGCGTATTCACATCAACTTTCCTCATGCGTCAGGTATTCCCTTGGAAGTGCTCAAAACTGTTGCTTTTTACTAATCAGATCAACTCACTAAGGTGGCGGCCAGAGACATTCTTCACATTATTTCCACACAGGCATTACCTTTTAAAAAATTTCCCCTGGTTTGTCATTGAGGCATCGTTACCTCTGCTGTTTTCATGGGATTCAGAATCCAATTGTTTAGTCTACGTAAAGGGGAGAAAACGAGGGGGATCCTGTGCCTTTAATGTTGTTTATAACGGTTGGACAGAGCTTGTCAGGTGAAGGTTAATTGCTCTCCAGTTAAAGCAGTTCTCTGCACAGATGGGTTATCAGGGCTGAACACTCGTTACAAGATTAATCTCGTTTCCGACAAGACTTCCCTTTCCTCCAACTGATTTTTGCTCAGCCATTGGACCTGTCACCAGCCGTTAAGAGAAGGGTGGGTTACCTCTGGGATATTAATGCCTGTGAGCAGTGAAACAATGCAGAGTGTGTGTCATATCGGCAGGGAACATCTTTAGGAGACAGCACATTTCAGAGCTCTTCTGAAGGTCGAGATTCATAAACAACAGAAACAATTGGGAGCGTTTGTGTTAACCCTCCTCGTGGACACAAACTCGTAAGCTCCTTTTTTGTGTCCCTCCTCACCTCTTTGGACCTGTTTCTTCAGGTCCAGAAGTGTGTTTTTGGTGAAAATTTTAGCCAACAAAGCAACCCCAGTGAGATGTGGAACCCAAGATGCTTCTGTCCAGTCGATTGATGGATGAGGCCTTCAGTTCATGCTTAAATGAGAGGAAAGAAATCACGGTGACCACTCAAAGAAATCCAAACTTTCGGAGTTCTCTCTTGGGCTCTAAGCAAACCTGTTGAATTTTCCACTTTTTCCAAGCTGGAGTCATTCAGAACTGGATCCACTGGTCCGCAGAGGTATGAGGTGGATATGAAGTGAGAGGAGAAGCAGACACGCCATGTTCTTAGCACAGTATTGCCTTTCCAGCCAAGGCTGCAAGCAGCTCCGCCAGTCCAGGCTCATCCTGAGCATTTGGATGGACTGAGTTCAAGGAGGCCGCGGCACGAACACAAAAGTCTCACTGGATTTTTTGGGTTTATTTCAGGAGTTCTGATACAACCAAAATAACACAACTTGGCAGAAGGCTCTGGCTGCCAGCTTTCTGCCACGCAGCTTCAGTCGGTAAATTCCAAAACACGAAACAAATACTCAAGGCAACAAACAGGGTAGCTCTGATGTTTCCTCTGAGTTTCCTGTCCTGGCTTGGGATCAGCTCCATCCTGTCGATGGTGCTGAGTCTCTCCATTGACTTCTGTGAACTTTGAGTCAGGCTGGGTTGTCCCAGCCAAGAAATCAGCTCTGTGGAGGGTCGTGGGCTGCACGGCATTCATTGGATGGTTTGTTTTTAATTTGGTTTATAAACGTGCAACAAAACGAACAAATTATATAAAAACCACGTTTTGTTAAGAAACATCTATCTACACGCTTCCGACAATTTCTTAAGTTTCTTTTTTCAATTTTCTTTTAATCATCAGGTAGTTTAATAACCTTACTGCTGAATTCTTAGGGTTTCTCATACTAGCGTGATTAAAAATGCATTTTCCTTTGATTTAGAATCCACAGGGTTTAAGGAAATTTACTTGCTCCACTTATAAAGCTGAAATGAAAGGTAGACAGGAATGTAACCTTTGGATGTCATCCTCTTCAGCACTGTGCATTCAGAGCCAAAGCAATTCAAGAGAGTGAATTCCATTACTGGTTCTAATAAGATAGGAAAAGTGCGTAGTAAATCTTTACAATGCCAACTAAATCACTGGTGCTTTATGCCAAAGGAGGCAAGTTTAGTAGAAGGTTTTTAAATGGGCCAGGTTGAATTATTTTTAAAAGAAGAGGGTCCCTAAGAGGTTGTTAAAGCTCTACTTAGAGCCTTGAATACAGATCTTGTTTTTCAAAATGCTGGTCGAGTTGAGAGTTCCTGCTGTCTGTGCTCTGTGAGAATTCAGATGGAATTTTGAAGAGGGACATTTACACACAATTAGGAATTGTTGTTGTGCTACTTACCTGATGTGAGAAAACCCTTCCTTGTCAATACCACCTTTCTAGAAAAAGGGAATTGAAAGTAGTCAGCTCTTTTTTTTCCAAGGAAAGGTTTTGTTCAGCAAAATAATGGAATCTTAAATGCGAAGGCAGTGAGGCCCTGGCACAGGGTGCCCAGAGCAGCTGTGGCTGCCCCTGGATCCCTGGCAGTGCCCAAGGCCAGGTTGGACATTGGGGCTTGGAGCAGCCTGGGACAGTGGAAGGTGTCCCTGCCATGGCAGGGGTGGCATTGAGTGATCTTTGAGGTCCCTTCCAACTCAAACCATTCCGTGATTTTACGATGATTTGGTTTTCTCGCTTACAATAGGAAGCTTTAGATCCAGACATTCAAAATCAACTACGAATTGTGATGCTGTTTGTTGGGCAAGTGGGTTGCAGATCTTTTGCAACATCTTTTTTAAAAAAATGCATTTAAATAGATGTTAAAAATATTTTGAATTAAAGCACAGTCTGTAAAATGTACATCTAAATTGTCAACTTCAAACTCATTCTGTGTGAATTTTCTTTCTGTGGTGCCCAGATCCTTTTCAATCAGCGTGAATTTGAAATCTTACAGAATCCCAGGATCCTTGAGGTTGGAAAAGCCCTCCCAGCCCATGGAGTCCCAGCTGTGCCCGATGCCCACCTTGTCCCCAGCCCAGAGCTCTGAGTGCCACCTCCAGGTGACACCTCCAGGGATGGGCTCTCCAAACCTCCCTGGGCAGCCCCTGCCGAGGCCTGAGCACCCTTTCCATGGGGAAATCCCTGCTGGTGCCCACCCTGAGCCTCCCCTGGCCCAGCCTGAGGCCGTTCCCTCTCCTCCTGTCCCTGTTCCCTGGGAGCAGAGCCCGACCCCCCCGGCTGCCCCCTCCTGTCAGGGAGCTGTGGAGAATGACAAGGTGTCTCTTATTTACCATCTTCAGATTTACTTCTTTTTCTCCATACCTTCATCACCTACTTAATGTAACCTTTTACAACCCAGACCAGATTAAATTCCATTTCAGATATGTTTCTCTTCCGAGCTTGGGTCTTCATAATCCTGTTTTCCTCTTCCGTAGAGGTTTTGTTTGGCCTCGATCTCTGTCAGTCTCATCTGCTTCTTGGAGGATGCAATTCTCGCCAGCTCTCACCATTTTTATTGGGAATCTTGAGATATTTAGCAACTAAGGGGCAGTTTCTTGAATTACGTGAACATTTGAAATATTCAGTGTTCACTGACAAAAGGCTCTAGTTACAAAAATTTTACCTTAATAGCCAAGATACAGACCCAAAACACGATGGATTTAATTACTTTTTTTTTCCAAGGCCTGTCTTCAAAGCTTGCTGGTTTGTAAGTTGGATTCGGATGTTTTCTTGTTATCAGTTTAAATCTTATTCCTGAAGGTGTTAAAAAATAAAGTTGGTGGTTTAACCTCTTGAAGAAATGTATTTGCTGTGGAGTAACTGCCAAAAGCTTCAGCTCATGTGCTGAAAAATTTGAAAATATTCAAATTTTGCATCACAAAATTGTGATGATAGGATCACAAGTAAAGATAACGCATCTCTATTTATATATTTGTAGAAATTTTCCCTCCAAATATTGAAATTTAGAGGGCTTGAAGACTTTTATGACACTGGAGAGGATCAATTAAGGGGGCTCTAGGTTGCTTGAGAAAGGTCAGCATTAAGTGGGGTGTCTATGATCCCCAAGGAATTGCTTTCGGGTTTTTTCCTCTTCTAATTCTCTGTTTCTTTCCTTAGTGGAAAGAAGAGAAATTCAGAAGGTTGAATAAGAAGCTGAGTTAAAATGTTGCAAAATATTTTATATGAATGTCTCAAGGTAGAAAGCAGTGGGATGTGATATTGAAATTAAGGTGACCATAAAGAATGTTAAATTTTCTGTCAGTAAAAATGTTCAGAATTCACAATGACATGACCTTAAAAATCACGGAATTTCAGGGAATAATGTACATATTGTTTGTCTTATCTGCCTTCTAATTCACAACTCTCTTACTGAAAATGAAAACCAACAGTCTTTATAGCTGACGCTAGAATTTAGGTTCAGAGGAACCTAAGGTTCAGTAAGATCATGAAAGTTGGCAGCCACCATTGTTAAAAAGGAAGCTGGATAAATCCTCAGAATTAACTCTTTTGAAATCCTAGTTAAACAGGATTGGGATGATGCTGAAAATGAAGTTCCTAAGCTAAAGATGCTAAAACTAGATGCTCAGAAGAAGGAGGAACTTGATTTAAAATTTGATTTAAAATAATTTTCCAACTACTCCATGAACAACTGAAGCAAGAATTATCAGTGCCAGTCAGTACTGCTAAGAAACCAAACCAGAGTGAAAGATGGGAAAACAAAATCTGTTGAGGAAGTTCTTTGAGTCATGAAGTGTCCTAAGGAGGACAAAGTTTTCAATGTTTTTGAAGCTGTCAGTTTAGTATAGAAGAGACACTATCAGAAAAGAGAACCAAAGTCGTCATACTCTGAATTTTCATGGCAGTGAGTATAAACTGTAATCTCCAGTGTTTCGGAGACCATCTAAAGTCACCAGGCTTGTTTAAATAAATGAGAAGGTGGCCAAGCAAAGGAGAACAGAGGCTCAAACTCCCAAAAAAAGTCTGGATTTGCAAACAAAGAAGTGCTGTGCAAAATATTGCCTCAATTACCGCTGAGTTTCTCAGATTCCCTGGCTGACTGTTGTATTCCAGACCTTCCCAGTGCTCCAGCCACCAGCAGAAACCCTCTGGTATCACAGACCTCAGCCTGATTTTAATCATTAATAGTCTTTTCTTCACCAGATTTCTTTGATCTCATTTTGCACTACTTCATCTCTTCCTCTGTCGTCTTTTTACTCAGATTGCAATCTCTTTGTTTTATTTAATCCTCAGTTGCACTCAACTTCTAAACACCCATTTCTGGAGGACAGAGCTGGTTTTACGCTATTTGTCTCTCTTGGAGAGAGACTTTCCACAAGGGCATGGAGTGGCAGGACAAGGGGGAATGGCTTCAAACTGCCAGGGGGCAGGGATGGATGGGATATTGGGCAGGAATTGTTCCCCGGGAGGGTGGGCAGGCCCTGGCACAGGGTGCCCAGAGCAGCTGTGGCTGCCCCTGGATCCCTGGCAGTGCCCAAGGCCAGGTTGGACATTGGGGCTTGGAGCAGCCTGGGACAGTGGGAGGTGTCCCTGCTCATGGCAGGGGTGGCACTGGATGAGCTTTGAGGTCCCTTCCAACCCACACCATTCCATGATTCTGTGATCTTCACACAACCATCTTACACCCCTTCCAAACAGAACCACAGTTCACCCAGCTCGGCAAATTCAGGTCTTGTTGAAATGTTTCTAACAGTAGTTTGCTCACATGGGAAAATCCTTCCCTCTGAATAATGAAAATAAGGGAGGGAAACAGTCCCAAATTTATCATCATCAGCCTGTTGTTTACTCCTGTTGTTGCTGGATGGGACATTTTGGCTTTTTTAATTGCCATGTGATGGGTGCTGACTCTGGCAGAGGACTGGGAGAGAGAATTTTCGGTTACATCCACAGATCCTCACAGTGACGTGAAAAAATCACTCTGTATTTTCAGATATTTTGGTTTATTTTCACATTCCCATCTGAGACACGTTCATTGTGATTTTCAGAGATTTTCTGTTTCCCAGAGAATTTTCATTAATAGCCTTTGAGAGCTTTTCATCTGACTTGAAATGGGACATTATTCTGCTCAGCTGCTAAAATTGCATGGGCTGCCACTAAGCTTAGTTAATGACGAAGTTGTTCTAGTCCTTTGAGAAATAGCTATTAATTAGATACTCTTAGCTCTTAGTTGCAAATAGTTCTATTTATGGCAATAGAAATGCTCATATAAAAGATAAATTTGGAATGCAGAATTTTTAGCTACCAAGTTTTAAAATGAGCGGTGCGGTTTTCGTTGCAAGGATTGATGATTTCACTGACACTTCAAAAATACTGTAAAAATTAGAAAAACATCCTGAGAGATGTTCCTAGAAATACAGAATCAGGAGCTTTGGACTTTGAAATAAATAAGAACTAATTTTTAAAATAACTGACTTAAAAATATCCTTTGTAAATGTCACAAATATAATATGTAATGTAGTCAGCATACAAAACCTATCTGTAGGAGGAGTAAAATGCAAGAAGATGTGGCAGGAATTCTAAGTGTTTCTAGCAAACATTTTCTCTACAGTTGTGTCTGAAGCCTGAAGCTTCAGAGGGTCATAAACAGCTTTGAAACACGCCTGGTCAGTGATGAAATACTCAACATGAGGAAACAGAAAATTTTACTGAAGCTTTAGATCTCTTTTCCATATTCTTACAAAAGAGTTGGCTTCTAAAGATCTGTTTTAGATTTCATTTCAGTCTCACTGGAAGTATCTTATAAGAAAGCTTTTATATATTTAAAAGATGTTCCGAAGAGTCAGACAAAACCAGTAATGTGTTTCTGCTGACTCTGATGGAGCAAAATGTGTTTTGCTAATTGTTTTGGTAAAATTAGTGTGTGAAATCCTCAACAATCTGTGTTTGGCTGGCTGAAAATTTACGGTCTTGAGAAATTGATGCTTTGAACAGATGCCCAGTTCAGACATAGATACCAACAACAAGGATGGAGAGGGGCTCTGCAAAGGCCTGGAGGGACAGGACAAGGGGGAATGGCTTCACATGGCCAGAGGGCAGGGATGGATGGGATATTGGGAAGGAATTGTTCCCTGAGAGGGTGGGGAGGCCCTGGCACAGGGTGCCCAGAGAAGCTGTGGCTGCCCCTGGATCCCTGGCAGTATCCAAGGCCAGGTTGGACATTGGGGCTTGGAGCAGCCTGGGACAGTGGGAGGTGTCCCTGCCCATGGCAGGGGGGTGGAATGAGACGATCTTTGAGGTCCTTTTCAACCGAAACCATTCTGGGATTCTCCAGTACTCAAGGCTGGACACCTCCGTGTGCATCATACTTAACTCCTTGCCTTGCAATGTATCAATCACTCCCCAAATACAAAAGCCTCATTACCACGATGTGTTCCAGGTGAACTGAATGATGTATTAAGAATAAGACTTTTCTTGCTCAAAGTCCAATCTTCAGATTGCCACGCTCTCAGAGGGAAAATAAAACACAAAAAGCTGACCTTCCTGCTATCATGTCAAGAGAGCACAGTTTGCCCAGAGAAGCTGTGGATTCCCCGTCCCTGGAAGTGTCCATGGCCAGGCTGGATGGGGCTTGGAGCACCCTGGGGTAGTGGAAGGTGTCCCTGCCCACAGCAGGGAGTGGGAATGAGATGATCTTTAAGGTCCTTTCCAACCCAAACCTTTGCTTTTCCTTCCCCTTTCATCAGGCTTTTCTCTTCACCTTCATTCCACTTCTTGCCTCTCTGCCTAGTAGCCTTTCATTATTTATTATTTTCTGGTCTTTCAAATTGAAAAAATAACCTCTGGCACAACTGTGACAGCCACGCTGGTCACACTTTGCATTTAACTTGTGCTTTGTATCTATTTGCCTCAGCTTGCATCTCTTCTGTGTTAGCTGTAAGCATTTTCTGACAAGATCTGTCTAATCCTTTGCCTTAGTTCTGTGCCCAAGACAGCAGAGTCCATTTATTTCTTGCGTTTAGCACTGCGTAAAATTTGTGGTTACTAAATGCTTTTGAGGCACTGGAAAGGTCCTTTTTGCTGCAGAATTATGGCAGTTTAAGTACAAGTCCACAGTAGGAAGTCAGCACATTGTGACATGAGTGTTGCCCCACACCTCCCTCTCTGCAGAGTGCACCTTTCATGGTCATGCCAGGTCTCACTGACAGATGGCTGTGTTTGGGTTTTCATTGCACTGACTGCAACATCTGTGGGTTTGCATCTTTTATCAACAGAAAAAGAGAAAGGAACCACATTTTTCTCTTTCATTACAGAAGCTGTGTCTCCCTTCCCAAAGATTTTGAAGCTGGTCAGATTCTTGATTTCATAGATTCATAGTATAGTTTGGGGTGGAAGGAACCTTAAAGCTTATCCAGTTCCAACCCCCTGCCATGCGCAGGAACACCTTCCACTGTCCCAGGCTGCTCCAAGCCCCAATGTCCAACCTCGCCTTGGGCACTGCCAGGGATCCAGGGGCAGCCACAGCTGCTCTGGGCACCCTGTGCCAGGGCCTCCCCACCCTCCCAGGGAACAATTCCTGCCCAAGATCCCATCTAGCCCTGCCCACTGGCAGTCTGAAGCCATTCCCCCTTGTCCTGTCACTGCATATCCTCATCAAAAGTCCATCTCCATCTCTCTTGGAGCCCCTTTTAGCCCTGGCAGGGGCTCTGAGATCTCCCTGGAGCCTTCTCTTCTCCAGGTGAACACCCCCAGCTGTCCCAGCCTGGCTCCAGAGCAGAGGGGCTCCAGCCCTGGGATCAACTTCATGACTTCCTCTGAACTCTCTCCAGCAGCTCCCTGTGCTGGGCCCCAGGGCTGGGGCAGCTCTGCAGGTGGGGTCTCACCTGAGCAGGGCACAGGGACAGAATTCCCCCTTTCCTGCTGCCCAGGCTGGGGGATCAGCCCAGGCCAAAGTTTGGGGAAGAGCATTCCAATTGAAATTGCAAGATTCTACACAAGTTTTTTTTCTTACTTGAATAATCCTCATGGACAGAAAGGCTGAATTGATCTGTTCCTTCCTTCTTTTTATTCCTTCAAATAGAGAAACAGGATTTTAAAATGGCATTGTAACATTTATCATTTTCTTGTATCACACGTGTCTCAGTGAGTGGTTTTTATTCCTACGGGAGCTCGGTGCATAGGTTTTCTTGGTCTACTGAATAGCAGGAGCACTGGAGATTGCTCAGGTCAGCCAGGAGCTAAATGAACAATCTCATCTGGTTTTCCCTTCTTACCGAACAACATTTATCATTTCGCTTTATTTAGTCCATGCTTTCATTTTATTAGATTGCAGAGAAGCATAAATGGTGTCTGTTTACATTCCTTACTGATTCAACTTGAAGTATTGACCAAGTATGGCTCGAGGAGTCTATAAAAAGATGGGGTAGTTTCTGGCTCTCCGACATGTAAAGGTGTTCCTGGAAGCTCCAGACCCAGAGCCCAAATCAGTTAAGCCTCCTCGACGATTTTGAAACCTCAAATCCTTTGAAATAGTTGGCAACCTGCCTGTTGCATATTTACAGTTACACAACTCACAACTCTTCCCCTCTGTGACTTCTAAAAGTTCCTCCTTCCTTTTTTCTCTAGGTCCCTTGGCAGCATCACAGCAGCTCTTCTGCCTCCCTCCCGCTCTTCCCCGCCTTCCCCCCAGCCCTCCTCCCCTTTATCTCTCTCTCTCTCTTTGGTATGGCACATTGTTCTGGGGAAATGGGTTGTTTTGAGTTCACACTTTGTTTTCCTGCTGTTTTTCTGGGAAGCTGGATGTGGCACGAAAGATATGGGAACAGCTTGTAGGAAATGGGTTTGTTTGGGGAAACAATAAAAGAGAAACAGCCTGCATACCTCTCTACCTCTCCTGGATGTTGGAAGGCCTGGATTACAGTATATAAAGACATTTTGGGGGTCATTTTTCAATTCAGCCCAAAGAGAAGCAAATCAAAATATTATCTTTTGGCGTATCTGAAGCTTTGCATCCACCCAGCTTCATTTCTTGTAGCAGTGTGTATTAGACACTTGTCAGTGAGGTGTGGGGAAAACCATCTTAAAGGTTTCTATTGCTGTGGTAAGTGCAGATCTCCCAGTTCTGGACAGGAGATGCTCTTCATTTGCATTGATATTCTCAGTTCACTTTTTCATCAGTGGCAGCAGCTGATCTTTTTTGTCCTCCTGGAGCTGATGTTGGTGCTGCTGCAAAAACCAGTCAATGTCAAAGCTGCAGGGCCTGGATTTTGACTGGTAACTTTGGTAATCACTAGTTTGGAAGAAATATTGCCACAGGGAAAAGCTGCAGGATTTTTCTTGCCACCACATCAAAGATATTGCCATGTGCCTTTTCCTTTTCTTCTTTACATGAAAAATTAAAAATGGGCCACAACCTGTTTATGCTGCATATGAGATTCGGTAGAGAGCCACAAGCTCATACAATCATAAAATGGTTTGAGTTGGAAGATAAAGGTTAAATTTGTGAGGCAGATCTCTCTAAAAAAAAAGAAAAAAAGAATGAAACAGTTGAAAATTTTCTGAAGTATTTGTTTATTTTTTGTGATTTTGGATTGAAAATTTTATTTAGAAAGACATTCCTTAAATAAAGTGATAAGAAGTTAGTTTAAAAACAAAAACACAGGTATAAATGGGATTAGATTTTTTTTATACTGTCACAAAGCAATTTGTTCTGTGTGTGTGTGTGAGGGTTTCTTGTTGGGATGGTTCTTTTTTTCTTTTATTTGGGGACAAACAAGGAACGTTCACTTCAGCCTTTGTCTGCCATAGGTATGAAACAACATTTTCTTCTGATCCATTGGTTTGGCTACTTCTCTAGCTGCAATATATCAAAAAACAATACCAGTCTCTTGGACTAATTGTCGTTAATGGTTGAGCTAAAACAACAGTATCCTTATTTTACAGTAGTTCAGCAGAGCAGGTTAAATATCCTTAAAGAAAAGCAGGCGCTTAACTTTATTGCTGTTTCACTAAGCCCTCTCCTGTGTGAGTCTTTGCACCCAAAGAAATGACTTAATGCTGTGACATTCAACCCCGTCTTAATTTCATTAGTCATGTTTTGTGGCAGATGACTAAAATAATGTGTGCAGAAGTATGAATCAAGATATTCATTATAAACAATTATAGGAAAGTATGTTGGGCTATACGCTGCAAAGGTTATCGTGACAGGAAGTCATATTTTACATACACAGTGGGCATATTTGGAAAGTTCATTCTGAATTTAGAAGGATTACCCATCTGAGCAATATTCCATATGCTCCTGAAATGTGGAATACCATACTGCATATGTATATATCCACTGTGTACATGGGAGCTCCAGAATAAAAGGTGTCTGAGGAAAAGGAAGGGAGAATAACATAAACAAAAGATTTTCTGCTCCAATGCTGTGCAAAAATGGAGAGCCCTCTAAACAGAGTAAAATTTTAAAAAGCAACAGAAATTTGTGTTTTAATTAGAGTTTTCTAATGTGGAGAAGTCAGTAAAATATATAGAATTATGGAATCATGGAATGGTTTGAGTTGGAAGGGACCTTAAAACTCATTGCGTTCCCACCCCCTGCCATGGGCAGGGACACCTCCCACCGTCCCAGGCTGCTCCAAGCCCCAGTGTCCAACCTGGCCTTGGACACTGCCAGGGAGCCAGGGGCAGCCACAGCTTCTCTGGGCACCCTGTGCCAGGGCCTCCCCACCCTCCCAGGGAACAATTACATCACGACAAAATACACTTGGAAGCGAATAAAAACATCCATACGAATAAAGGTGGCTTGAGCAGCATTTGCAAAAGGTTTCAAGCAAGGAGATTCATAATGAGTGTGGTCAGTGGAGAGTTTTAAATACATGTGAAGGTGAACACAGGGGACCATCTGAGATTCGCCAGCTTGCTGCTGGTTGGACTTGGTCCCACACCCAGCAGACACCCTTTTGTTTTCCTGTGATTTCCGTGGGGTAAGGGATGTTTGAAGCTACGATTGCCCTGTAAGTGCAGGCTTTGCAGCAGGAAGGTGAGTGACCCCCCCGTGACACAGCCACGCTCACCCTCGCGTGTGCACGTGCACGAACACCACGCACGGACCCTGCAGGGAAGTGATGGGTCACCGAGGAGCTCAGCTCGTGGCCACCATCCAAGTGTTACTTCCCTAATGCTCTCAGGCATTCCTAAAAAACGAAGCTTCGTTGGAAAGGAAACTCACTTGGATGCATTTTTTCAGGTTTCCTCAATGCAGTGGCAGTAAAGATCTTTTCATTCCTTCTCATATATTTCTAACCACTTCGCTGATGAGCTCGTGCTTGGTACATGCTGTGCTTTAGGGAAAGGTATTTTAATGCCTGAATTATTTTTACTTTAAAATTTGCTCAGAGATTGGGATTCTCTAAAAATGTGATGTGTTCATATACTTGAGTGTGTGTATATAAATATGTGTGTATATATATATATATACACATATATACATATATACATATATATATATACACGAGTATGTAAAATACAAATATGTAATTACATATAAAATATATATGTGGTGGGTCAACCCACCACAGTGAACAAATATTAAATGTAGTAGAACAAATTATAAATGTAATGCATAGTCCTGTAGTTTTCCTTAGATGGTAGGGAAAAGAGTTGCAAATGTTACCGTAACACTGCACGAATCTTTTGAATAAGGTGAAAAAAATCATGTTAAAAATTTTCTCAATGACGTTTCCAAAACCAATGTGCCAGGGTAGTTACCATGTACAAGCAAAGCCATTAATTTTGGACAGAGACTAACTCTGATTAACACACAGTAATTCTTGAAGAAACTCCAGCTGAACTGCTGGGGCTGCCCAAGATGCAAAGGCTTTTTAAAAAGAAACAAAAAATGGGTAAGATTGATGGTCTGGAATGGGATCAGTGCCTTGTTTTGGGCACTGTTTTGGTCCCAAGACTCTTTCCCAGGGTTCTTTCCCAATATCTTTTTGATCTGTTAGCTCCTAGCAGGTGCTGCGTGCAGCCTCAGTTCCCTTCCTGTCGGGCTCTGGGCCACTTTACAAACCTGCAGCCCGCTTTGCAAAACAAATTTCTGCTGGAAAGGTTGCTGAAAAAACACTCAGATGCTTGTATTTTTTATCAAAGTAGAATATTGGCTGCTCCTTCAGATTGATACAGTCCTGTTCTAGAAAAGCAAGGTAGCAGCAACAGGCTGGCCCTGGGTTGAGATAGAAATTAAAGAGTTCTACATCCAAGTTTCCCCAGTTTTCTAGGCATTTTGAAGGCCTAGAAGTTAATAGACAAGCTTGAAGGAGCAAAAAACTTGAAGCTTTCAAAGTTCATAATTGACAATACTCTCAAGGATGAAAAGGAAGAAAAAGTCTATTGTATTGACTGAAAAAAATAGTCATTCAAACTTCACTTCTCGAGCTCTTTCCATGGATGGAAGTGCTAAAATAAGCATACAAAGCTACAGTTTCTTTAAAAATGCAATATATTGTATACAATATACAATCTGCAGGATATATTTGTATTGTTCCCAGCCCTGGTGATTTAAGGTTGACATAATCATTCAGGAATACGTATTCTGATCATTGTGCTGCTCCAACCCTGCACCCTCTTCATTCAGCTCATGGTGCAGCTGATAAAACATGTGTTGCCTCAGTGTTAAGTCATTTTCCAGCACTTTGCTCATACAGGAGGAGAATTTTAGGTGCACTTTCACTCAGCAGCCCGGTGCAGTTCTTTGGTGAAGTTCCAGGCTTCCAAGCAGCTTGAAGCCCACTCAGGTGTTGAGATGGGTTGAAATAGGTGCAGGGTGGAAGTTTTCATCTCTGTGACATGTATAAAAGAGTTTCCTACTTCTATTTATTAAATCTTGGCTTGGCATTAAATATTCATTTGCACTTTGCTCTCAGATAAAAACTGCAGGTGGAATAATTGATTGTGAAATGGCAACTCTTGTGATGCCTTGTAGAGGCTGCCCTGGAGCAGAGGCTGGACAGAGTTAAAGGATAAAGGGTGGGTATTTATTAAAATACAGGTAATAAATCCTTTACAGGATACACCTTGGGCAGTGCAGGAGTCTCACAGAGACTGCACCCAGGATGGACACAGCCACACGTTTTTGGGACAGATATAATTTTTGTCCATTTGCATATCAGAGGTTAATTGTCCAATTACAGCTTCAGGGAGTGCAGTCCCATTCTCTCAGTTTGCTGCCCCCAACTCGCTTTTGTTTCCATTTCTCAGGGCCTGAGACAGTGAGGTGTCCTTGATTCTCAGGCCTGGAGAGGAATTGTTGTGTCTGACCAAAATGGGAAAAGCAGTTGCTCACACTCTGTATGGAGCTCAGAGTTACACACTAAAGAACTGCAGGATTACAGATATATGAAAATATAAAAGCTGAAATCCTAAGGCATCACTTGGAATCAGGTGCTCATGCCTGCTCTGGAAATCACTCTACTCAGTGTGATAATTTTAATGTGTGAAATGCAGGGTAGTCCAAAATACAGCACACAGCCTGGCATGAGGGAGATATGTTTTCTAAGACCGATTTTTAGTAATTCTGACCAAAGTTTCACCATCTGCAATAACGGACTGGTGATTTTTTATTTTCTGAAGCACTTGGAGACGTGGAGTTGAATGGCTCATGCTGCAAATATTACTTTATGGTTTGCTGACATTTCAGGAATGACAGTTTATTAGAAATTGTGATAAGGCACCAGGGTCTGCATTTGAATTTATAGTATTTCAGAATTTGTTCATTAAGACACAAAATATTAAGCCTTTGGGCCTAGCCATGAGGCCTCTGTTGACGTTACCGGTGAAGTCAGAGTTACGCAAAGAGGGCTGCAGGATCAGGCCTCAAACATCTGCTGCCGTTTCCCAGAAATGAATCTAGCCTGCAATTTCATAACATCAATTTGATGGATGCTTGATTATTCCTTTTTTCAAGTGGGGCTCCAAACATCCTTGTATTTTTCTCAGCAAGAGGTGAGGAGAGCTGATAAGTGGCAGCACCGAGCCTGTGTTTGGATTAACACAGAGTCTCCAAGTGCTCCCTCAAAGTAGGTGGAGGATGTTGGCCGAGCTGGCAATCAGATTCTCATGGGTGGAGGTGAGGACAACATCTGTCTTTCCTATCTTGTACTTGCCAAGGCTTTTTGTTGTTCCTGAACTCCCCTCATGAATATAATATGTGGGTTTTTGTCTGATCTAATGAATCCAAGACTCGGAGATTTAGAAGGAAAACATATTCCAGATGTGTGTTGCAATTCCTGACTCAGGTGACTGCATTTTAAGCAGTAACCTTTTCCAGTATGTTCCCCACACCATATTGAATATCCTTCTCCTGCAAATGGTCAGGAGAGACTTGTACAAGTATCATGATTAATAAGCTACAGCAAGGCTAAAACATCAGTCATTTGCCTTTTGTTTCACCCGGTTGCTGCTGGATGCAATGAATCCAAGGCTCAAAGGCTTGGCTTTGGAGCAGGGCTGCAAATTTAGGCTCTTTAAGCAGTTCAGCCCCAGCTTGTTTCCTCGTGCAGTGGTGCCTGTTGCAGACGTGAGCACAGTCGCAGACTGGAAGAGTTCCCACTGCTCGGAGAGGTTCTGGTGTCCAGCCTCCCTGTTCTCTCTGTTCCAGCCTGGAAATGACATTCCTGGCCTGTTTGAAATTAGGTTTTCACTCTAGATGAGCAGCTTCCTAGAGCACCAGAAGATACAGTCTGAAGGAGGATAGGTAGAAGAGCAGCAAGCAAGAAGAGTGACTTGGTCAAATCTTGCGCACTGTGTGCTCCCCTCCGCACTCTCACCTGTCCTTTCCTTCAGTAACAGCTGTAATTCAATTTAAAAAGCTCCAGCAACAAATGTTATCAGGTATACAAGGGATACCAAGAGCACTAAAGCATGGAAACACTTAAGGAGCTAATTGCACGGCCTTAATGAGAACAATCTTCCCTCAGAAAACGCAGCTCCTCTCCAAATGTGACTGTTTATTAGAAAGTTTTAACATCTGCAAAACACACGCTGGTGTGTTACAATTAATCCTCATAATAAACAGCTTGGTGAAAGTTTTTGTATAACAGCTTTTGGTCTCATTTAGTATGAAAATAAGTTGCAGTGTGTCAGAATTCTTTTTAGAAGAGGGAGGGCTTTCTGACCGACTGTAGACATCTGAGAAGTGATAAGAAACAGCCCATGTCTGAATGGATTGTGGCTGTGGGGAGGTCAAAGCTTTTGCTTATCTATATATTATCATGAAATCAGATTAGAGAAGAAGTAAGATTTGTTTATATCGATGAGAAGAAATATTAGAAAGCTGGTGTCAAAAAATAGATTCTAGAAACGCAATGCGTGTGGCAAAGTTAATTAAAAGTTCTTTATTGCTGTGTTGTTGCAAGCCAAGGGTAACAGGTCCTTTTGAGAGTCTGGGAATGTTGTCTGAGTAAGCAAAAACTGCATTTTATTTCTGTAGCATCTCAATGTACAACAAGTGTTGTTGCTGTATTTGTATCCCCTCATTGATCCTCTTCCTTGAGTGCAGTTCTTGCCCAAGCCCTGCCCAGCCTGGCCTTGGATGCTTCCAGGGATGGAGAATCCACAATTTATCTGGGCAACCTGTGCCAGGGCCTCACCACCCTCACAGCTGAGAATTTCTTCCTAAAATACAATATAAACCTGCCCTCCTTCACTTTAAAACCATTGCTCATGAAAAGAAAAACACCAGTTCACAGTTTAAAACCATTGTCCATTCTCACCTCTGGGTTAGAGTGGCCTCCAAAGTACTTTAAAATCCTGCTGCTGTGTTTATTCCCCAATATCCCTCAGCCCAAGCAAATTCTGCTGCACAGCCACACACTTTATTGTCTTGTGTTGCCATTTCTTAAGTTTGACCAAACTTTAGGGGAAGAAAAGTCTTTGTCCTTAGTTCCTGACATTGCATTTAAAGGAGAGGGCAGCTTGCATGTGCTTCTCATGATGGGAACTACTTCAATCACATTTCCTGTAACTTCATGCTTCTAGGCCAAGTAATCTTGCATTTGATTAAGTAAACACCTTTGTCCTAATGACTTTATGCCTACTTTAAAGGCGTTGCTGTACCTATTGTTCTACAGATTTGTCAGTCTGTTATTCTTTTTCTTTTTTTAAACTTATCAGTGAAGTGTAAGTCAAAACCAAATAGAGAAATTGTTTTGTTCTTTTATCATTAGTACAGAAAGTCCAAAGGAGAAGCCAGGTTTGGCATAGTACAAGCCATTAAAATATAAAAGGAATATAATGAAGGAACATGGGTTTGTTTGGGTTTTGTGAGGGGTTTGTTTTTTTTTTGCTGTGATGTCATGAGAGGAAATATGTGGAGAAAGGAAGATGAAATAAAGAAAATTAGTGTTCAATATTGACCTCAGATACCAACAGCTAAGCTTCACAGACTTGCATGAAAGACCATTCCCACCTTCTCCTTTAAGCTCCATGTGTTCCTTTCCTCATATCCCTTTACTCCAGACATTAGTTACTAGAAATTAAAGGCTTCATTTCTGAGATGTCATGAGAATATGTTGCATGATGTGAAATCCAGGAAGATGACCCATTCACTGCTAAAATTATTGTCACAAAGGTACAAAACTTTGCAAAACTAAAAGAAGCCTCTAATGCATCTAGTTTGTAATAATTATTAATGTTTACGTTTCTTTATCCCACTTATGTCTTGATATTGCCAAACTGCTCCAGAGACAGCGTTATTATGGATGAGAAAAAGAGATTAACATGTAAATGAGTAATGAAAAGCATTTACTAGGAACAGAACTGGCATCCATATGTAATAAAACCTTGCCAAATATTGTCAGTATTAATAGCTTTGTTTACATTTATATATGGCCAGACCATGCTGCTATTTTTTCATGATGGTGAGTTCTGACAATTTTTATATTAGATTTGGTCCAGGAGCTTGCATTTGCAATTATAACACAAAACAGATTTTTAAATCCCTGTATTTAGGAAAGAAGCAACCCACAGTGCTTGCTGTCAGCTGTTCCAGGACAGCAGTTTGCTGTGGGAGCCTTCCTTTCACAGTTCACGGTTTGGGGACACTGAATTATGCCCATTGTCAGGCAGTCCTGTATCCTGTACAGCTGAGAAATGCTTCCTCTTCTGGGTGCCATTTCCATGCTGTCCCACAGGATGGGCTTTGTGGGAGGTTCTCTCAGGTTGGTTGAGTTCTGATTGTTCATCGTGCCTGGGTCTTGCAAGGTCAGTGGATTCAGAAAAGCCTGGGCCAGAAATCCTCACCTTTTAAGTGGCCGAAGTTGATCCCAGGGCTGGAGCCCCTCTGCTCTGGAGCCAGGTTGGGAGAGCTGGGGGTGCTCACCTGGAGAGGAGAAGGCTCCAGAGAGACCTCAGAGACCCTGCCAGTGCCTAAAGGGGATCCCAGAGCGATGGAGAGGGACCTGGGACAAGGGCTGGAGGGACAGGACACAGGGAATGGCTGCCCACTGCCAGAGGGCAGGGAGAGAGGGGATATGGGGCAGGAATGGTCCCCGGGGGGGGGGGGGGGGCCCTGGCACAGGGTGCCCAGAGCAGCTGTGGCTGCCCCTGGATCCCTGGCAGTGCCCAAGGCCAGGTTGGACACTGGGGCTTGGAGCAGCCTGGGACAGTGGGAGGTGTCCCTGCCATGGCAGGGGGGTGGAATGAGGTGATCTTTAAATACCCTTCCTACCCAAGTCATTGATTGATTCTGTGCTTTAAGGCCACAGAGAGGAAGAAGAGGTTGAAGAGGACGTAAGGCTGAGTCCAGCTTGGGCCATGTTCTTTAGTCGTGCTGACTCCTCAACATCTTGCAAAGGCTTTGATGGCCAGTGCAGCTTTTGTCGCTCAGGGAGGGGTGATCCGTGTCCTGCTGTCCTTCCAGACAGGCCAGCCAGGAGCAGGGAGGGTGAATGTCAGAGGCCTCTGACACTGTTGTGGAGTGCACATGAACGAGCCTCCACAAAGGGCCCGACCCACAGCACACAAAGCTGGCAGGAGCTCAGTTATTCCTCCAGAGCCTTCCCAGACCTGTCAGCGAGCCCCAACTGATAACGAGCAGGATGGAGTACAGATGAGTGCTATTAAACCAGAGCTAAACTCAGGCTCAGCTTGCTTTGTCCATGAATTTTCCTCTGAAATGTGAATTTTAAGTCTGTCTCTTGGGCTTATTTATGTTCATCTTTTTTTGTGTCCATAGTTGTAGATATTCACACAGCCCTAGGTAACTTGGTTCATATTTCCAGCATTTACTATGCTCCTCAGGAAGTTAAAATGTTTGTACTTTCCCTTTTTAGGCAAGATAATGGGCACCCATAGTACAAGCAGTGTTTGTTGTCATTAGTAATGCCAATAAAGAGAAAACCCTTTTTTTCTTGTTGTTGTTTACATTTATACTTACCCTAAATATCCAGAAATTAACTTATATTAGGTGGAGTCATCTTTAATAGGAATCAGAAAAATTTGCTTTGTTTCACTTGTGTGGGGGAGGATGAGAAATAAATTTGTTATATAGTGCATGGTGCTTGTTTTGAAAAGGTCCATTACTAAATGGTTTACAAAGTAAAATAATGTTTTATTTGCCATCTGTATCAGCTTTCTCCTGTATAATTCACACTTCAATGTATTTACTGGAGCTAGCTCTTCTGAAATTAACATTTTGTTACATGTTTTTCATCTCATGGATTGGGGCAGAGAAGAGGGAACTGTGTCAGGCATGGGATGCATTGTGATCATCTGGCCAGGCTGTATTTGTGCATATATATATATGTATTTAATTTTGTGGAGTTTTGGAGGTTTTTCCTGAAAAAATCTTATGGAGTGCTGAGAAAGAGCTCTTTTATTTTCCTTCCAGTGTAACATTTTCTTTCTTCAGTTTTTGTTCCATGATCCCTGGTACTTTACTATCCAAGCACATCAAGTTCCCTGCTGTCTCTCAGTGGAGCCAGGGAGGAATCTTTGGGGAGAAAGGGACCAGTGGCCATCTCCCCCCACATCTCCTTGGTCTGCAGGTTTTCTCAGAAAAGGCTCTTCAGAGAAGCTTCAGACCACCAACAGCAGACGTTTCTGGCGTGAGAGGCGTGACAAAAAGGAGAGGTGTTACTCTGGCATCCTTTTTGTCTCACGAAACCAAAGAGGCAGAGGTAGCTGGTTGCAGGTTGGTGGGAGAATGAGCAGAACACAGAAGGAAGGGTGCTCACTGGGAGGTCACTGGTGGCAGCCTAGTGGCGATCTTTGCGCTCAGATGACATCTGAAAATCAGCAGTAGAAAGGTCGCTGGTTCTGATCACTGCCACAACTCTGTGTCAGCGATTCAATCATGAGTCTCAGGGCACTTGGAGGGCCTCAGGTCCCACTCCCCAAGGCTGGGGATTAAGGAGAGATCTCAGTTTTCACAAGCAGGAAGAAGCTGGAAGTGATGTCCTCACCTTTGCAGCTGCAGAGCAAGCTGTGAATATTAACAGAGTGCCCCCCAAAGGCTCACAAACCAGGTGGATAAAGAGAAGGAGAAATGTAGAATCACAGAATATCCTGGGGTTGAAAGAAACCCACAAGGATCGAGTCCAGCTCTTACCCCTGCCTAGAACATCTGCAAGAGTAACACCATGGGTCTTAAAATGAACAAACACTAATTTTTAGGGCAGCATGTGACTGCAGGAGCTCGGCAAAGCCCTCTTCCAACAGCCAGGGAGAGTGGGAGTCTGCAGACAGCCACCCACCTTCCCAGAGCTGGGGAACTCCCATCCCTTTTCTCTCTCCCTTCTCCTCTGCTGACAGGACCACGCTGTTCTGGCCGTCAGCAGCAGATCTGGCAGGAGCACGGCCCACACACGCTGCCTCACGGAGCTCCCTGCCCCGAGTCTGGCGCAGGATTCCCCCCGCTCCCTGATTCTTGGCCCCCACACTCGCAGCCATGGCCAGCTGGCCCGGCCTCCCCCTTGGCTGCTGTCAGCCCCTGGGCTCACACGGAGCCTCCTCGCCAGCCCAGAGCTGGGGATTGTCCCCACAATGGCAGGGGAGAGGTGCTGGGCTGCCCCTCTGCTCCATGCTGTGCCACAGGGCCAGCATGGGAGGATGGAGTCACACAGTGGGCTGCTGTCCTTTCACAGAGTCATTGAGGTTGGAAAAGCCCTCCCAGCCCATGGAGTCCCAGCTGTGCCCGATGCCCACCTTGTCCCCAGCCCAGAGCTCTGAGTGCCACTCCCAGGGGTTCCTTGGACACCTCCAGGGATGAGGACTCCAAACCTTCCTGGGCAGCCCCTTCCAGTGCTTGAATTTGCACCCTTATGCACCTTGTCCACCCTAAGTGACCCCTGGAGAAGGTGGATTTTCTTGGAATTCTGCTTTTGGAGGGTGGCCCCTGAGCCTGTGCACTGCTGGGGGACAGCAGGAGTGTGGCAGCCTAGACCTGCTCTCCTGGCTGGGGAATCCTCATCTCAGGTGGGATGTGTCCCTTGAGGAGTTTCAGCTCTTCCCACACTTCCTGATGGACATGGTAGCCACAGCACCATCCCAAGCCTGGCCCAGGCACTGCCTCACTCACAAGACTCAACTCCAGGTAGCACGGGGAAGGAATTGGTGCCAGCAGGAAGGCTTGACAGCAGGGATAGAGGGTGACTGTCCCTCTCCTTGGGGTCTATCTGCCCTCTGGACAAGCATGATGGCAGCTGTCCCACCACTGAGGGAGCTGATGGGCCCTGCTGCCCTCCATGACCATAACCCCAGTGCTGCCGTGAAGAGGGTGGGAAGCCCTTCCCACACCTCCAGAGTGGGATTTCCTCCAGGAAGAGCTGCCATGAGAGGGAGAGAGGTGGCTGGTGGGCATGGTGCCCCTGGATTGGAGGTTGTGCCCAGATCTTTTTGCTCCTGGTCCAGAAAGCACTTGGCCTGGGTCCCTGGGGAAGAAAAGGAGGATCCCAGTGGGTCAGCAGGGCCTAGCTTTTGGTTGCCTCTCTCAGGGGCCACAATTTTTGCTACATCCAGCAGATCTCACCCTCTGCATCACTACTGAGACCCCACAGACCTGAGCTTTGCTGCTGATCCTGCCCTCTCCTCCCTCCCAGCTGCTGGCCACTGTTCCCAAGAGTTTGGTACCGTGTGTTTGTGCATCTGCTCAGCTGCTCTGGGAGGGCCTCCCCAGGGAGAGGTTCCCCTGTCCTCCGGTCGTTTTCTGACAACATCTGTCCCCTTGAGTCCTCACCTCCAACGACAACAGTGCTGTGCCTAAAAACTAATGAGACTGTTCACCTGCCTGAGAGGTGGACAAGCCCTTTTTCCTCGGGGAGTGCTGTGATGTCTGCCCTGAAAGGTGGCTGCACTGACCTTTCTCTGCTTTGCAGGAAGCGTTATCGGTGGTGAGCGAAGACCAGTCGCTGTTCGAGTGTGCCTACGGATCACCCCACCTCGCCAAGACAGAGATGACGGCCTCCTCCTCCAGTGAATATGGGCAGACCTCAAAGATGAGCCCCCGTGTCCCCCAGCAGGACTGGTTGTCACAGCCCCCTGCCAGAGTCACCATCAAGATGGAGTGTAACCCCAACCAGGTTAATGGGTCAAGGTAATAAGGCTGGTGGTGGCTCAAGAACAGTTTTTTGTGATGGGTGTGGCTCTGTTGTCTAAATCTGTGTATTTAGCACCATTTTAGGTGGCTCAGGATATCCCACCTGGCCACTGCTGCCATCCCAGAAGGCTCCAGGTTGCCCTCCCTTGACCTGCCAGCCCTGCTCAGGTGTCCCAGAGGATCTAAGATGGTGCTGCAGGCACAGACTTCTCATGAGCTTGTGCAATACCTTTCCTCTGACTGCGGGTAATTTTTGGATGTGAATTTGCTTTGCACACCAGGTGAAAGAGCACATATTAGAGTTAATAAAGTGGGGATTTGCTGTATTCTGGACCAGCACCATTGATCCATTGAAGGGTGTGGTGTATATGATACAACACTCCATGGAAGTTGTCAAATCCAGCCATTTGGGCAGTTGCCTTTGCTCCAAATGTAACCAAAAAGGGAAACATTGGAAGTAGAATCTTGTAATGGCAGAGGGAGTGAACTGGTGGTCTTTACTTTTGTGTTTACTGTAAACATAATGCCAAAAAGTGGAGCTGGATTTAAGAACTCAGGCTGAAAAAACAACATAAATATGGAGGCAGGCAGGGGAGTAGAAGGGAACAGGGAAAGAAATTACTCAGCTCAACAGGCAGTAGCCACAGAGTGTCTGTGCAGTAACTGTTGTCTGAGGTCATTCTTTTAGGAATGTCACTATACAGGAGACTTGTCTCAATTAGGCTGAAAAGGTATTGCAGTGGATTTTTGGATATTGACTGGTGGCTTTCCCAAGCTTAGGAGCACCCTGTGGGACATCTAAAAAAACACAATGAAGATTTTTTTTTTTTCTCAAGGAAACTATCCAAACAAGTGCTTTCCTGTTTAAAATGCCTGACTGTCAAAACAGTTTTCCTTTGGTGTTGCTGAAGGGCAAAGGTCCAGAAGAATCAGTTGCTGACAATTGCTGGTGATATACCAGTGGAGCCTGTGCTTCACATCTCTGTGTCACAAACACCTGTGTTTTAATCTCATCTCCCAGGATCAGTTGTTCAGGAAAACCTCAGCCCTGGGCTCTGTGGTTGCTGTTCACACTTGCTGTGCTGATGTGATGAGCGCCACAAGCAGGGCAAAGTGATCTGACAGCTTATCACACCTCCTCTGTTCAGTGGTGAGGAGGGAAATTGTGCCAAAGTCGAATCAGAATTTCCAGTGAGTAGTCAAAGATTTGAGATATGTAGAACTAAACGGTGAGCTGAAGTTACAAAGAATTAGAGGAAGTCTTCTTGTAAGGCTGCTTATTCAGAAGTTCAAGTGTCTTTAACCTATTTCGGTGTCTTTTTAATTTTTCTTTTTTGTGCTAAGCAAATGCACAGGTATAATCACAAGTGGAGTATTGATTCAAAATCAGTCTTACCTGCTTCCTAAAATTGCCTCTGAAGCATTTGTACTGGCATTTCTGTAACAGAACTGATCACAGTTTCCCTCAGTGTAAATTCCATAAAGTAGATAATTCGAGTTAATTGTTGCTGAGAGGTTTAGGCTGGAGATCAGGGAAAGGTTCTTCCCCCAGAGGGTGCTGGGCACTGCCCAGGCTCCCCGGGGAATGGGCACGGCCCCGAGGCTGCCAGAGCTCCAGGAGCGTTTGGACAGCGCTGCCAGGGATGCCCAGGCTGGGATTGTTGGGGGGGTCTGGGCAGGGACAGGGCTTCGGCTGGATGATCCCTGTGGGTCGTTTCTAACTCAGGATATTCTGTGATTCTGTAGTTTCTCCTTCTTTTTTTGCTATTTTCTATTAATGTGTGCACGCATTGAAGCACTCAGGATGATGCTCTGGCTCCCTGCACAGTCAATAGCAGGAGGGGGCTGCAGTTTCAGCTGCCAAAATTCCCCTTTGTGGAGAGGTGTCTGCATTTCCTTCAGAGGTGGCTGCACTATCCTCATAAAATGCTCCTGCATGTGGAGAGGGACCCTTCATCAGGAACTGGAGTGCCAGGACACAGGGAATGGCTCCAAACTGCCAGAGAACAGGGATAGATGGGATTTTGGGAAGGAATTGTTCCCTGGGAGGGTGGGCAGGCCCTGGCACAGGGTGCCCAGAGCAGCTGTGGCTGCCCCTGGATCCCTGGCAGTGCCCAAGGCCAGGTTGGACATTGGGGCTTGGAGCAGCCTGGGACAGTGGGAGGTGTCCCTGCCATGGCAGGGGTGGCACTGGATGGGCTTTAAGGTCCCTCCCAACCCAAACCATTCTGTGATTCTTGCTGTGTCTGCTGGTTTTAAAAAAAAACATAATGGGAAGCAATGTAACTCTTCCTATATTAAATTAAAAATAACAGCAGCACTGGAAGCGGGGGTTTGTTAATTAATCTTGAATTTTTTTACAGCCTTCCTTGTTGAAACATCAGTGCGGAGTTCCTAAGTGGAGACAACAAGGAAAATTCATACTTTGCTACAGTTCCTAAGACATGACTTGTTAAAAAAGAAAAAAAATAAAAATTACTTACGAGCTACCAAAAAAAAAAAAAAATAGCAGAACAACAAAAAATATTGCATGGTGATACTATACATAAAAATAATTTTTAAAAATTATTGTAATTAGAAAACACTGATTATTTCATCACAGAAGTTTTATTTTATAGGTCCTAACTCATTCCTGAAAAAATAGATCTTAATACTATGCTTTTAATGGAGAACTAACACTGCCAAGCAACAAAAACAGATCTGTTGTGGTATTTCTAAACCTCACATACATGTGTGTATGTAATATGTAGTGTTATTACACTCTGGGAATTGGAATGTGATATTCCTGCCAGTTTTAGGGGAAAAAAGTGTATATCAGATTGTGCTACCCTGCCTTTCTGTAGGTTACTTTGCATTTTCTTTTCTGCAGAAGCCTTCCCCGCCCTCCTCTTTTGCAGTCCATAAACTTACTTCCTTAAATGATACTATTAAATGATAATATTTCCTCAGTTCTTAAAAAGCTTTGCATGTTAAATATTAACACGAGCAGTGCGCTTGGAGCTGCGTTTCATTTTTAATAAAATTGTACCTGCTCTGTTCAGGCCGATTTTAAAACCTGAGTCATCTCGGAGCAGTCTAAAATACAACCCCACATTGCAGAGCCGTGCAAGTGCTGCCTCAAGGATCTCCAGGGCATCTCTGTGATTGCCTTCCCTCCTGGGCAGCTGGACCTGAATAATTCAGGATGCAAAGCAGGGAATGAGATCCCACAAAGTGGTGGCCAGGGAGAAGTTAACATTGCCATTTTTTGCTGGCCAGCTCTCCTTTCTCCCTGTGTCGTTGCTTCCTGGCCATATATTCTGTCCTTTGGAAGAGGGTATAAAATTTTAGGAGCATATTGAACCCCTCAGACATCCCTAATTAAGCACCCACTCAAAGAAGGAATGTGCCCCCTCTGCTAGGACTTTCTCCAGATATGCTTTGGCTGTAATTGCCCTACATTAAATTTCAAAACATAAGGGTCTCAGAGCTGGCATTCCTGTGAATACCAAAGAAATGCCATTAGAGTGACATTAAAGGGTTATTTTCAGAGTGCTGCACAGGGATTAGCTACTCACTTTTCTTTAACAATAACAGTATTTTTCAAACTAAACCTCACTGCCCAGCACCACAAAATACAGCCCGAGGGCTTACCTTAAATTAGATAAAGCAAGAAAAGTTTAAATTAAAGCTGTCATTTACCTGGCTGTTGTTGCATATATAATGCAGGTTGTCACAGGTGCTAGCAAACTGAGTTTTTTTAAGTACATTATGCTGGTGCAGCCATTCTGTTTCTTCCAGGTTCATAAATCTGATGAGACCTTTTGTGCCACCCTACAGTCAGTCATTCACCTGAATGTAATAATCCTGTTTCCTGCTATTTATTGCTCCTGGGTCAGGCCAAAAGATTCACCCCGTAATATAAATCTGGAGGTTGCATGTGCCACACTGTCACTTTGCTGTTTATTGTTCTTTATTTATTTTATCAAATCAGGCATGAGCAATTCTACCACAATGAGTGCAATTCATGTCATGCATTTAGGGAGAAATTCGCTGCATGGAAATGCTCTCATGAGGCCCTGGGTACTGCTTAAACAACATTTAAATCCATGGATTTCCCAGCGATCTTGGGATACACTCGCCCATGGGGCTCTGCCGTGCCCATGGGTGGGACTATACAAAGGTAACTTGGAATAATGACGTTTACTGTAGGTAATCCATCTTTTTCAGGCAGGCTGAAGTGGAACACAGAGTCTTATTCAGGCCACAGATAAATTTCTCTTGCCATGAGCAGCGTGATGATTTCATTGTAGAAGTATTTTGAAAGTTAACTGCAGTGAAAGCACAGCAGAAGCTTTCCAACATCAGCTTGGCTGATAGAGAAGTTTTAAAGAAATGCCAGAAATAATTAGTTGTCTTTAGGATTTAATCATGTGCAAAATGTTGATTTAAGTGCTACCAGTTGTTGCTTGAAAACCATTTGAGAATGAAATGATCACTTAATACATCTTTTGTGCTGGCTCTTTTGGGAAATACCATTTTTCTTTGCATGTAACTGCCTGAATTTTCATCAAAGAGCCTCTGTACTCACTGGGTTCAGTACGTCTGACACACAGGAGGACTTTTCAGAGTCCAGGGTGAACTTGAGGTTTTTCCCGGTGTTTTTTTTCTTTTCCCCTTGATGTAAAGTCTCCTAAGGAGTAGATTTTTTGTGCTATACGAGCCAGCAGATTGGAATGGGGAGCACTTGAGGTACCTTGCCACGGTCGAGATGTGTGACAGCTGCTGTGGCCAGGCACTGGGCAGGGAGAATTCATCCATGTGGAGCTCTGTAATGCAGCAGATCCACTCTGCTCCCAGGATCCAGGCTGGCAGGCTTTAAGCTGTAGGAGACCCTTCTGCATCATGATGTGGTACTGGTGGATCTAATTACAGCAGTTAAGCAGCTCCACAGAATCACAGAATCACAGAATTACTGAACCATGGAATTGTTGGGGTTGGAAGGCACCTCTGGAGATCATCCCTGTTGCCAAGGCAGGGTCACCTGGAACAGGTGACACAACACATCCGGGTGGGTTTGGAATGTCTCCGGAGAGGGAGGCTCCTTGTTCTCCCTGGGCAGCTGTTCCAGGGCTCTGCCACCCTCAAAGTAAAGAAATTCTTGCCCCTGTTGAGGTGGAGCTTCTTGTGGTTCAGTTTATGGCCATCGCTCCCCATCCTGTCACTGAAAATTCTGGCCCCATCCTCTTGACCCTCACCTCATGAGCGTCCAGCGTGTGGAGGGACAGGGCTGATGTGCATCCACCGCCCTGACATCACTTGTTCCCCCAAGGCACGGCTTTTTCCAGCCCTGGAGCACAGCCCCGTGGCGGGGGCATGGTGCCACGTCCCTTCCACATCTGGTGGCACACCACCGGCATCCAGCCCCGGGATTCCTGGGAAACCTCAGCTCAGACTAAACAACAAGCCTGGCCCAAACCCCCCAGCAGGCCATGGAATTCTGTCTCCAGCAGGGTGAGCCCCTACAGCAACCCAGAGCTGAGCTGGGAGATGTGTCCTAACAGAATGATTTTCCTCATTGGAGCTGCCTGTGTAAAGTATTCTTAATTTTGGGTAAAAAGACGTTGGTTATCTCAGACTGATAACCCTTTTTCCCAGTGACTGGGTGGTTGGTGGAGTGGCTGCCTACCAAGCTGGGAAAGTGGCAAAGTCAGGATGTGGGACTGCTTCAAGAAGCTCCTCTTTGCTCTGAAAATCCACCAGCTTAACACCAGCACTTGCGTGTGTGTGTGGGCATGGTTTGGCTCTGTTCTTGAGGCAGACATGTTGCCAAGGAGAAAAACAAACTCAGCTCACTAATACTACAACTATTTTATTTTTTTGGAAGCTTTTTGGGAGGTGTTGGTCTGGCAGGTGCTAAATAAGAAGCTTTCCACTGTGGGATAATGGGCTCATTCATAATTATCATGGCTACATTTGGGATTGACCGCTGAATTTCCAGCAACCAAAGGCTTTCTTATGGGCAGTGAAATATAAAAATGGTCTTCAAATAATGACATAGGACCCCACAAGAGTTGTGATCGCTGTCATTATTTCAGACTATTGCCATCATTGCTTTTTTATTTCCTGTACAGGATTTAGTGTGTCCACAGCACACAGAGCTGGTGCTGAGTTTTCTCCTCTGCCCTATCATTAGTGGGTGTTTCATTTTGTTCAGGGCAGCATCAGTGGGGGTGTTCAGTATTCAAAGTTCGGGAATAGCTTTTTAAGACAAAACAGAAGGTAAGGAAAAGTGGCTAATCTTGGGCTTTAGCATTTTGCACCCTCACAGCCCTGTAGTGCTAATCATGAAAATCAGCAGACATTCCAGAGACATGGGGGATTATGGTTTCCATACAAGATGTCACTTCTGTTTATGCCTGCCATGCTCTATTTTCCTTACTTTCTATATGATCCCTCCCCACAAAAGAAGGCACGTGTGGTTTGGGAAGGGCCTCGTCTCTTGATATTTCATATTTTACGAAACCACAAATACAACAGCCTTACAAGCTCTTGAAATGAAATACAATTTGAGAAATGTAATCCATTACCATCATAATAGAATTTCTATTAAAATAATAAAAGAAAAACAAGAGAAAATAGGTCCTGAAAGTTATAGGCCAACTGGGAAGTCATTGTGGCTTTGGCCTAGCTATCACCATGTCAAACCCCCGCCTTGTCCCAGGCAGCAGTCTAATTGTAAATTATGTATATACAGAACATCATTTCTTAGCTTTGGCTTTTCGTGACCCCCTTCCCTGCTTTCCCTTTCTTCACTCCAACCTGACACGTAAGAAATATTGAAGTGTTTGCGCTAATGGAGAAATGACAACGTGCAGTCAAACTTAAACCAGCTGTTTCCCCACACTGTGAGCACAAAGAGCCAGGCTGGGAATATTTATAGCTTGACTGGCCTCTAGTGAGCCAGACGCTGACTGCCTGCCTTTGCCACCATGGCCTTGAGGCTGGAAGCAGTTGTGGCTTGCAGGATAGCTGGGGAAAGCTAAGGAGAAGAAAATAAAAAGAAAACGAAAAGATTGAATTGGCCAAAGGTACTCTTTGATTGGAGATGAATGGTTGCTGTGTGTGTACAGCTCAATAAAAAAGCACCTTCTGTTGTGTTTACTGAAAGCCAACAGCTCTGTGTGTGCTGAGAGAAAGGAGCCAGAGGTGCCTCCAGGTGACATCTCTGAGTGACCCCGGCCCCGTGTAACCCTGAGCACCCACCGAGCCCAGGGCACCCTGCACAGAGGTGTTTGCCCCTGCTTTTGGTGCTCTCTTGGCAGGAGGATGCCCATTCCCAGCCTTTCCATGGCCTGCCAAGCCCTACATGGAGCAGAGCAGTGCCATTACTGAGTAGCCCAGGGGGCACTGCACTTTTCTTTCTTATTTTCTTTTGTCTTCTTAGGACTGCTTTTGACACCTCATAGCGAAGATTAGCAGGCTGTCACTGTGGCTTCAGCACCAGTTTAAGCAGCTTTAGCCAGTGGGGTGTATCTGAGGGACTTCCCTGCCTTCCACAGACCTGGCAGCTTGTTCCCACCCTGGCCATGCCTTTTCCAGTTGCTCATTCACCCACCCATTTATTTACTTCTTGGTGTACATCTCCCCAGCCCAGTTCACTGAGCACTTGGGCAAGAGTTGGGAGCACCCTGGGAATATTTCGAGCAGTGTGAGTTTTCTGGCATTTTCATGCCTCTGTTGTGCTGGAGTTCTCTGTGGGAAATTTTGCTCTCATGAGAAGTCTTGGAAGGGAGTCCAGAGGAGGCACCAGGATGAGCAGAGGGATGGGGCAGCTCTGCTGGGAGGAAAGGCTGGGAGAGCTGGGATTGTTCAGCCTGGAGAGGAGAAGCTTTGGGGTGACCTCATTGTGGCCTTGCAGGGCCTGAAGGAGCCCACAGGAAACATGGAGAGAGACAATTTCCAAGGAATGGAGGGACAGGACACAGGGAATGGCTTCAAACAGACAGAGTAGGCTTAGATGGGATATTGGGAAGGAATTGTTCCCTGGGAGGGTGGGGAGGTGCTGGGATGGAATTCCCAGATTTGCTGTGGCTGCCCCTGGATCCCTAGCAGTGCCCAAGGCCAGGTTGGACATTGGGGCTTGGAGCAGCCTGGGACAGTGGGAGGTGTCCCTGCCCATGGCAGGGGTGGCTCTGGATGGGCTTTAAGATCCCTTCCAACCCAACCCATTCTGGGATTCTGTGATTGTCTGACAAGTGCTGAGGCCTCTGTAATCAGCCCTGGAAGTGCTTTTCAGAGTCTCAGCACAGGCTCCTTCTCACCAGGAAAGATCTGGCTGTCCCCACTGTACTTCAAAGTAATAAATCTCAGGGAAGTTTCAGGTTTTTTCTTCATGGGCCGCTTTTTCAGTGACAAACACTTTGGGGAGGAAGCACTGACCAAATTCACTACAACTTGAGCAGCTGCAGTGCATGAGGATGAGGCTGAGCAAGATTTGCAATGCCCTCAGTATGAGCTGACCTTGTAGCAGCCTCTATAATCCAAGCTGTGCTTATTAAATAAACTTGTGAAGACATATAGGTACTCGGAGAATACATTTTTTCTCATTTAATTCCCTCTGAAAATCAGAAATATTAAAGAAGGAGTTTATACTACGGGAATGACACAAGTAGGATTTTGCTGGTTCCTAATCTGAATTTCTCTGACACCTTGCACTTCGGAACAACACAGGTGTTTTATGTCACCTGGGGAAAATAGTAGCATAGTGAAAAGGAAAAAATGTGTTTCATACATTTATTTATGAACTTACATCTGCTTTCATCAGAGTCAATGGCTGGCAAAACTCCAGTCACTCCAGTCAGCGTCAGTAGGAGTCGGTGATAAATTTAACCATCAAATCAGCTCAATTTTAAGTAACCTGGCATAAAGGTGAGGCTTTCAGGTCCAAGGAGAAAATACTTTGTCAACAGACATTTGTCAGCTCAAGACCGGACAAAGCGTTCTTGGGTACCATGATTGTGTGTAGTCTTACCTCTTTTTAATTTTTTAACTTTTTTTTTTGGTGTGAATTCCAGGTGTAACACAGTATATTTACAAAGGGCAAAAATAACAGGCAGCCGTGAAGAAAAACATCTCTGGTTTCATTTCAGACCTGGAGCTGGGGATGAATCACTGCAGAGCTGCACCCTTCACTCTGGGCACACTTTCCAAAAGCTGCTTTTCCACCCTGCTCCCCCGGTGGTTCAGAAATAAAGCAGACTCACAGAAAGTCCTAAAAAAAAACTCCCTTTGTAGACAATCACTCTCTTGTTGTTCTGGACGCTTAGAAACACCATTTTCTAGCGTCTGCTTGCATTTTCAGTTTTGCTTTCTGTACTGTAGAAGTTCGTTCCAGGCAGTTGAGTTAAGCCCTGGCTCAGTGGTTTGGGGCACACACTCAATTTGAAGTACCAGAGTAGTCCTGTTAAATCCCACAGAGCTGATTCCATGCCTGAAATTAAGCGTGGTCTTAGGGGATTTGATGGATGGGGGATTTGCTTGTCCACCCAGTGAGTGAAAGGGACAAAACTCTTGACCATCTGCTTCTGGATTTTAATGAAAAGTTATGACTTATTTATGATCTTCTTCCCCACCCCTGTCTGTTTATATTCAGATCAGAAAACCATCTCAGAAGCCCTGTCAGATTGCCAGAAGCTGTGTGCTACTGGATCTTTCACATCGTTTACTGCTCAGTGTTTACAAGATTGTTTTTGATGCACCATTGCCTGTAGAAGTGCTGTAGGCTGCTGCTGATGGGATATTTCACTTTGGAGTCCCTCTATCCCAAGTTTCTTACCCAAGAAAAAAAAATCCCAAAATTAAATAACTGTTTCTGTTAAACTAAAGGATGTTGCTACCTCTCTGTTTCCTAAAAATTCAGTGAATGGGCCGAAAAGTTCTTTGTAACAGAACTGTTTTGGGGAGTCATGGTCCACATCTGCACAGTTACAAGAGCAGGTGGTGGAGGATGTTTCCAAATACCCATAATTTAAAGTGCAGACCCACTCATGCATTTCTGCCATTTGTATTTGTGAAAGGGAAGCAAAAAAAGCCAACATTTCTTCACGAGGAATCATCACAAGGCTCTTCTTCAGCGTTCATGTCTGAAAGAAAAGGCAGCTTTGTTTTGCTCTGCTCTGTTTGGACAGAAATAGGCTGCATCCCAGGGTTATACTTAGTGGTGTGTGGTAGGAGAGCAAAACTAAACCTGAGAAAATACTGCCCAAGTGCTCTGGTTGTGAGAGGAAGGGCTGAATTCACCAGCACGCAGTGGCAGGTGCTGACTGTGTTTTCCCTTGTGGTTGTTTTTCAGTCCTGTGGCTGACAGAGCAGTTGCAGGGCTTTTGCACAGGGCAGATTTCATACGTGATGTGTTTAGAGGCATCCTGGAAAAAGCGTGTGGAGCCAACATTTTCCAGGCAACATTCAAGGCCCTCTTCCTTCTCCTAAAGAAGATGTTGTCACCCATTGAATGATGTCTGTGATATATTTTATTTTTAAACTGAAAGTCATCAGCAGTTGATTTTTTTCTTTAATATCTACCTTAACACAGAATGGTAAAATTAGTAGGAACACTGCATGGAAAAAATAATGCTATACTTAAAATTTTCTTTTAGTACTTAAGATGTACACTATTTTTTCAGTAAAGAACTTTCCAAGTACTGGTTCTTTTTTTCAAATACTCATGTGAGAATTATAACTGGATTAGTTCCTGAGCCCTGGTAGTGCTGAGCAGTCAACACAACTGAGTCCCAGGGTCTAAAAGGGGCTCCAAGAGAGATGGAGAAGGACTTTGGACAAAGGTCTGGAATGACAGGACAAGGGGGAAGGGCCTTAAACTGAAGGAGGGCAGAGTTAGATGGGATATTGGGAAGGAATTGTTCCCTGGGCGGGTGGGCAGGCCCTGGCACAGGGTGCCCAGAGCAGCTGTGGCTGCCCCTGGATCCCTGGCAGTGCCCAAGGCCAGGCTGGACATTGGGGCTTGGAGCAGCCTGGGACAGTGGGAGGCGTCCCTGCCATGGCAGAGGTGGCACTGGAGGAGCTTTAAGGTCCCTCCCAACCCAATCCATTCTGGGATTCCATGAATCTATGACTTGCCTCTTGTTTAGTGAGACCACAGCACAATTTCAGGAGTTAAATGGCAGGACTAAAAGAAAGCTTGTTAGTAATGAGGTATTGCTAAAGAAACCAAACCCCAACTAACACCCTCCTTCCCTTGCCAAACAACCTCTTTACATTTAAAGGTATTCCCCATGGCTGAGTTCTTTATTTTGATTTTTGTAACAATTTTTCTCCCTCTGATGAAACACGTTGTAGACATTAAATTAAGGGACAAATATGTCTGTGTCTGCCAGAAAGAAAACTGTGATGCAATTAAAATGCCATTAGGGAACCCCCTGTGGGATGTTAAACCTAAAGACTCTATTCAGAA
This sequence comes from Callaeas wilsoni, assembly GCA_013398955.1. Classification (NCBI taxonomy): domain Eukaryota; kingdom Metazoa; phylum Chordata; class Aves; order Passeriformes; family Callaeidae; genus Callaeas; species Callaeas wilsoni. The sequence goes on from VWPU01013544.1 coordinate 118,260, forward strand.
AGCAAAGCCAAAATTAAAGAGGTGTCTGGTTGCAGATCCTCTGCAGATTTCCCTGTCTTGACTACAGTACCATGGAGACTGAGCGAGTCAGGAGCTGAAAGGTTTTTCCAGTCATGCGTGTGGTATTTTGAATCGTGGCTTTGGCAAATGTTCTTTTATTTTTTTGCGAGCCGTACGAGAAATGTGAATACATTGCATGACATGAAGTGCAACTGAGTGTGGAACAACGATGGCAGTAGAGGTGGGCAGCTCTCCAGGCCTTGGACTGCTTGGACAACGGCAACTAAGAATAGTTTTCCCCCTGAAAATATGCATTAAGTGCATTCCTGTGTTGCTCAGTTGTCTGTGAGATGTTTGGAGAGGGGAATGCAGCTCCTTGCAGCCACCAGGCTGAACAAGCTCATGACCAAGCCTCCATTCTGTGTCTGGAATTAAATTCTTAGTATTTCTAATTTCTGGAGAGATATGAGAGCCTGATCCTTTGATAATAAAAATTGATATATGGTCCATTGAACCTGGTTGGTGTTTTTAGACAACTGAAGGAATCAGCAGAGTCACTGGGTGGGGGGTGCTGAGTTTTCCAGGTGCTCGACTCCCAGTTTTTCATTTCATTCCAGGTGATTCTCTGCTGGTGATATTAATAAGGGCTGGAATAATAATGGAAGCACACCTTTCTTGTCTGCCTAGGAATTCTCCAGATGACTGCAGCGTGGCAAAAGGAGGGAAGATGGTCAGCAGCTCAGATAGTGTCGGGATGAACTATGGGAACTACATGGAAGAGAAGCACGTTCCACCCCCAAACATGACGACCAATGAACGAAGAGTCATTGTGCCAGCAGGTTAGACCCTCTGCACCAAAACTGCAAGCTGAAAAAAGTGCATTTCCTTCAAGTCCACTAAGATTATTTTAAGAGGGTTTGGAGAAAAGTCGCGACGCAGGTGATCAGGAGGAAAAGAGCAGTAATTTTTAGGAGTTATTGAGAGAATGAGCTGAGGGATCACAGTGAGGACACCTCCTCAATCTGTTCTTCCCATTTCAGCAGCAGAACAGGCTGGTAACAGGCACTCAGATCTTATCTGACTCCTGTAGCTCCTTTTGGAGGATTTCACCCTAAAGTGGGCAAAAGGAAGAAGCACTTCCATTTCTTATCTGGGCACAGGGTGTGTAGGAGGGAGAGAAAGGATCCCTGTAGCAAGGTTATCTGTGAAAATACCAAAACACAGTAGTTTCTGTGGGATCAAACAGGGCATGAAAAGCCTTTATGTGGGTTATCCCCTGAGTTTGGGCAGCATAAAACATTTTTAATAAGCAAACTGACAACTCCACTGCAATGTAAGAGCACAGTTGAGAAATTCTTGGTCAGCCTTGGCAGGCTTGGCTGTGGGATTCAGCAGTTGATGGGACAAGAAGGCTGCTGCCTTGTCACTTCTGGCCGCCTTGTCCTCCAAACAAACCTGGAGTATTTTGCAAAATAATTAGCATGCCTTTTTCCAAGTCAGAGAATCATGGCATGTGTGGGTGTTCCTAAGCCACAGGATATGCACAGGGTAAACCCAACACCTGCAGCCAGGAGGGAATGTTTTGCTGCTGGTTCCTCTCCAGCAGCGAGGTGCCTGTCTGAAATATTTCTGCCTCTGCCATGTTGCTTAATATTCTTACAGTTTTTCGGTTGCTTAGACATGCAAGAGTACTGACTGTGGCCAATTTTGCAAGCTGTGATTATTTCAGTTATTTGTCAAGAAAGGTGTGGACAATTCTGTTGTAGTGTCCTCTGCAATGGAATTGTCTATTCTGTTCTGGAGACAGAAGAATGATGCTCTGAATAATGAGTGTCCTGCCAGCACTGAAATAAGCAGCTTTTGAACGTTCTCCTAAAACATTTCTCTTCCTGGTATTTGGCTTTTTTTTTTTTTTTAAATCTTTTAGTAATCCTTAGCATGGTTAGCTCAGCAAGGGATTTTCTATTTAGTGTGTTCCTGGAGGTGTGTTTGAGGTGGATTTGAGTGACTGTCAAGGAACAAGATGGTCACAGTGACAGCCTTGCCCTTTTGAGGTCACTTAAAGAAAATAATGGGCAAAAATCAGTTGTTTTTGATGATTGCATAGGCAGTGTGCAGTTCATGTGGTAAAGTTAGAAGTAAAAAAGAAAAATTCACATTTCCAGCTGTGGTAACTTTCTATTTATCATAATTAAGGGGCATTTAAAAATTATAGACATAATCAAAATATTTTGGTAAATTTCCTGGTGTTTGGTTGTTTATTTCAGACCAAACTGAAGTTTTCAGAGTTCTCTGCTGTAGCTGTGGGCAATCTCATCCAGGCCCAAGATTTACCACCAGACTTGCATCCCTCTAGATTCCTGCTTATTTCATACCAGATGGAGGCATTATTTTAAGTGGTTTTTGGTGCAATTCTGGAGATCTCCACCTCTTTCAGACCTGCCTCAACAACGGTCAGAAGAGAGGGACTGGCACTGAAGTTAAGCCATAGAAAAGCTATTTAGGCTGCCATTCATGTCCCAGGTTTCCATGTGATGGACAACAGGCAGTTGACCTACATGTGCTCCATTCTCAGCCTTGAGGATATCACAAAATC
>VWPU01013545.1:0-50770 GCA_013398955.1 Callaeas wilsoni
CAGGAGAGTGAACTGCGTTTTTTACACTGGCCATCCACGTTTGGCACTGCAAAACTCTGCCAGTGCATCCACAGGCGTTTTTGCCGGTTGAGTGCTACCTCCTTCTTTAGAAGGGTGCAGTGCACAGGCACTGGCCAGTGCTGTGCAAAGCACGTTGCTGTCGCTCTGTGTTTGACACGGGTCACTTAACCCAGGTGATTTGTGGGCACAAATATCACTTGGGAGAGCCCGGAGATTCCTCTGGCTCAGGGTCATGGGCAAGGTCAGCTCGGTGAAGGTCAGTGAGTTTAGGCAGACTAAAATCAGGGCTTGTCTTTTCTCTGAAGAAGGGCAGAAGTTAGAGCCTGACAGTTTTTGGAGAAGCCAGGCAGCCCCTGCTCTCTGTTTTCTCTCGCTCCCACTCTGCTTTGTGACCGTGTCTGGCTGGAGCAACCTGGAAAAAATATTTCCAGTTTAAAAGCACCTGTGCTCGGAAATATTCAGGCTGCTCGATCCCCACTGAAATCAGGGCAGGCAAAATACATGCATTTGGGGCTTCCAAATGAAACTCTGGGCACCTCAACCCACCCTAAGCATGTGTACGACTGCAAGTGGAGGCCGGCAGCTCCCAGTCAGAACCCAGCTCCCAGCATCAAGCCAAGGACGGGCCACACTCCGCTGTGGACATCTGCCATGTGGCTCTGGGGTCTCAGTCAGGCTGGGTGCTGATGTGCTGCTGGAGTGGGGCCAGAATGCCCAGGACTCTGACACGGCTTCTGCCTGCCCTTTGCTGAGACAAAACTTTCCAGGTGACATTTGGGCAGATAGAGGTGAAAGTCCTTAGGACTTGAAGAGAAAGAGAGAGAGAGAGACATTCCTTTTATTTGTGTCCCTATCCACGATCCTCTTACTTGTTTAGAGAAGGTATTTGAAACAAATGAAGGTTTCTGCTTTGCTTCAACTGTCTGACACATCCCATCCTCTCTCCTCCTCCTGCACTGTGCTGGGCTGTGGCCTCCTTCCCAGCTGCACTTTTGACTGGGGCCACAAGTCACTGGAAGCCTTTCTAAGGATTCCCATAAAGAATAAATCAAAACAACAGAATCAGACCAAAAATTAGTTCTTTTTCCATCTGTTGAAAGTTAAAAACTCCCCAGCACCCTCTTTCATTAATCAGTCTGTTTCCTATCTGCTTTTGACCCTCACCTGCTTTATTTAACAATAAAATACAGGCAAGTGTTTTGATTATCTTTTGTTGAGAAACTATTAAGTCAAGGAAATGTTTGCAGTGGAAGGAAATTTAAGTCAAAGAGGATTTAACCTTGGAACAGTCCTGGGAGCAGTGGGAGCGTCTGCAGGGCTGGCAGTGTGGGATGTGGTGGCTGTGACACCCTGGTCCAGCACACCCCAGGAGGCAGCAGGAAGGGAAGGAGTTGTCCATGAAATACCCAGTTATTCTTGCTCTCCACTGAGCCAGAAACTTCACGGGAAAAGGTCCCTTCCTAGTTGATTTGGGATTGTTGCTGTGGCCCAAAAGAGAACAGGGAGACAAGACTGAGAGTGACCCCCTGCTCCACACCTTTTATGCAGGTTGGGAGCATTTTCTGACTAGAAAAGAGCTGTTTTTTCCCAGAGGGTGCCTGAAAGCAGCCAGTTCCTCAGGTTTTCCCTGCTAATGCCTGATACATGGTGGAATCCACGTGTAGAGCCAGATGGCAAACACTGCAGTGCAAGGTAGGACCCACATCCAGGGTTTGATCCATCTCATCAGTATTGCAATGACAGAGCTCATTTGGGTAGCTGAGTCAGATGCCCCCACCATCATCAATGGTCAGGAAAATCTGAACTACACAACAGCATCACCTTCAAGACTCATTTCTGTGTCTTGAGACAGACCTTTCCCTCCCCAAACCCAGAGTCCTACATCTGTGACTCCTGGGGTGACAACAGGAGATATCCTCAATCATTTTCTCAACTCACAGCCCAGCTGAGTTGGAATAAAATAACAATAATAGTGATAGTAAAAAGCAATAGCAATAGTAATAGTAACAGTATAAATAACTGTATAAACAACAACAAACCAAATGTGATAGAGATGACAAGGAAAATCAAATCCTTTGTCCTGAGAAATGCAGTTGCCACTTACAGCAATATAAAGTTTTGCTTCTGGAAAACTTCTGCAATGTCTCTCTTACTTCAAGGGCTCCAGTGCCAACAGGAGCCAAGTAGGAAAAGCGAGCAAGGCAAAGCAGGAGCTGATGTGACAGCAAATACTGAACTGATTTTAATTTGCCCAGACAGCCCTGACATCCCTGCCTGCCCAAAGGACGCTGTTGCTCATGGCATGGGTGGCAGGTCCTGAACCCAGCCCCTCAGCCAGGGAAGCTGCACACATCCCTCCCCTGGAGAGACTCCCCATCCATCCCAGAGCACGGATCACTCACCTGTGGGGCTGAACAGAGGGGAGGAGAGGAGGAATGAGGAAAGGGGGGGCACAAGGAGGGACCAGGCTGGAGGAAGCTGAGGAATAACTTTGTGCCGTGGTGACCCGTGAAGGCTGAGCCTGGTGGAACCTCCTCACACTGGCTGCCAGAGCAGAGCAGGGCTGGACTCCACGTGCTGGAAACTCCTGCCAGACCTCTGTGGTGCAGATCAGGGTTTTAAGGAGGTAAATAGCAATGTCTGTGGGGCCCAGGAGAAACACGGAATGCAGGTGCCAAAACTCCCAGCTTTCTCCTGGCTCTGGCCCTACTGATCTCTGTGCTTCGCTCAGCACCAAAGGCAGGAGGAGTCAGGGACAGGGACCCTCCATTTCTCTGGAAACATCACTCCTGAGCATGGCCACAGAGGAAAATCACAGGATCAATGAGGCTGGAAAAGAGCTCTGAGACAGAGCCCAGCCTTGGACTGAACACCGCCCTATCAACCAGACCATGGCACCGAGTGCCACATCCAGCCATTCCTCGAACACAAAGATGTTCAGGCTGAGTTGAGGGGCAGGTACCCTCTGTTCAAAGGCTTTCAGAAGAAGCAAATGCCACAGCCCTCCTGCTAGCCCACATTACACGCTCAGGTTCCCTCCTTCCCCCCCTTCCAGCTATATTTAGTGCTGAGCGCAGACATGGAAACGCACTCCAAACAAATCCTGGTGCAATCCACAAATCTCTACCTGGGCTGATTGCTCAAGTTGCCTTATTAGCATCGCACCTGCTTTAAAGCACCAAGGCTACCAAATTAGATGGAAAAAACATGCAAATGCCGTGTAGCTCTCTGGCAAATTAGCATGCTTCCTGCACAGAGGTGGAGATTGCTTGGAGGGGGGAGATGTAGTAACGTCGTTTGGTTAATTATCAAAGCAATTATATCAAATTAGGAGAAGGGATGACTGAAAAAAAAAAAAAGGCACAAGTATCAATGCTATCATATTGACTGGCTGCTGTAAGGATGGCACAAAGAGCAGCTCCTCTGTATGGCCACAGGTATCCACGAGGAGGCTTTGCCATCCAACTACCATTTAAAAAATTTTTATTTGATTGAAAATTTCCGAGATTTCTTGCTCTTTGATTTGTTCGTTTTTTTTTTTTCCCCTCTTTAAGATAAAGTTACAATTTTTTAGAAGGAGCACAAGGGGGAGAAAAGAAACAGCCACTTTTGAGCAGTTGCCCTATCAGCAAAACCCACTTGCTGCAGCAGCGGGGATCTCCTGCTCCTCTTTCCCGAACGAATGCCACAGCCAGCCCCGTTGGCTGGGAGCAACATCCTTGTCCCATCCCTCTGGGAGCAAGAGCCTTCAGCTCTCCCGTTTCCTGGGGCATCTCTGCTGTCCTCAATGGCTCAAAAATCTACATGTCCATCTTCTCCCCATGTGGTGCAGTGTCAAAGGACTGAAAGCTTCGATACCTTTCTTCCCAGGAAGCCGCAGCAGTTACCTCAAACCATCTGGTACCTTTTTAAAATAAATGCAGACATGTAGTTCTGCTAGAAACCAAGAACTGAGGGATCCTGGCAGTGTCCTCTGTTATCTTTTGGGGCATCCCAGTGGGCTCCTGCCTGGGAAGTGGCTGTGCTGCCTTGCCCTGAGTACACAGGCCATGAGAAATTCATGTGTCTGACACCTGGGACGTATGGACCTGCTTCTCCTTGCAAGAAAAAGTTTGTCCTCTGGAAGCGGGGCCAAAAGAGCTGCCCACTTTAGAAATGACGGCCCGTGTGCTCCCTTTGTTCGGGATGAAATGGTCTGACTTTTGTCACTGAGTAATACTGCAGGCAGCTGTCTGAAAACGGTCCCCTTCCTTTGGGATGGCCTCAATTTTCCTGCCTGCTTGCTGGAGTCTTAAAAGCTTGTTTTCAGTCGGGTTTGCTTGCAAAGCTTAATTAGCACTTTGCACGCATTTGATCAGGTGCTAATTTAACTCAGGGGACGATTTACCTTCCTAAACATATGCTAATAGTTCTCGTCAAGAAAAAAAAAGAAAAAAACAAAAAGGAAAAAAAAAAGTGAGGAGGGAGGGATGACGAGACAGGATAGAGAGAAAGCAGCAGATAAATTATTTTTAACTGGATCAAAATGATGACATTCCTTTTCCAACTCATCCCTGGCTGAGTCATGCAAAGCGGCCCGAATGTGAGGATGTGCAGCAAGGACAACAAGAAGCTCGGAGCAAGCAGGGCTGGAGGCGCACCCAGGGATCTGCACCATCCCTGGGTAGCTGCCCTGCCCTGGCAGGGTCCTGCCATTCCCAAACCCTTCCTTTCCCACTGCTCCACTCTCCATGGCTTGGTCATGGCACAGGCTCGTGGGGCAGGTGTCCCACTGCATCACCTAAGCCCAAAATATAAGGTTTATATCTATTCCTTCTAACTGAGGGCATTCAATGGGTGTACAAACTGTTGCATGGGGCCAATAATATGTCCTTAATCTGGACAAATTTGGCATAAAAGCATTTCTTATACCAGCCTTGCCAGGGAGGTGGTGTAACCAGCACCACAGCCTCACCCTTTTCTCAAACGGCTTTTTTTTCACTTAGTTTTTTTACAAAAGCTCTGATCAAGGGTCAGCAAATAGTTGTTAAATCTCTGGATTCCATCTAGCACATGCAGGGATTTGTTTCTCACAGATCTGCTGTATTTGGAAAAATAAAATCTGGTTTGGGGGAAAAAAAAGAAAAAAAAAAAGGTTCTTGGAAGTTCCCCAAAATCAGAGGAGTGTGAACATCACTGGTCACTTCCAAGAGCTTTTGCCACTATTGTAGCTCACATTGCCTGGCACAGCTGAGCCCTGGATTTGTAGAAACTCCATAAAAGAGTCAAGGTCTTTTTTTCCACCCTCATTTTGTACGTCTTAGGCTGCAGCAATTCCATCACTGCCTCAGATTGTTATTCAACAACTGAAAAATTTCCCTGCCAGAGATGTCCCCCAGTCCAACAACATATTTCACATCACCTTTTGTTTTATGCAGGATTTAAAAAGAAAGTTTATGACCATGGAGACCGAGCCTAGCAGATCTCCTGCCACTTTCCCCTCTGTGATGCCACCCTTCAGAAATTCTCCTTTACCCTGGAGAAAGCAACCAATTTACTCTGGGCAGGGGAGGAGGGGGTGGTTTAATAAAAACTGCCAGGATATCACTGGAACACGAGACAAAAGGGCAACAGGATCTACATAACTCTTCCCCAGAACAGCAAAAATGCTTTCATTCCTGTGGTCCGGGGCCAGGTGGGATGCCAGCAATTATTTGCTCCTGCTCTTAATGTTAATGAACCAAAGAGAGAGCATCAGGCACCATCCCAGCTCTTTGGTTTGTTAACATTAAAGTCACTTTAGTCAAGGTTGCCAGTGGATCCCTGTTTCTACTGGGCTGTGAGCTGGGAAGTTAAGCTCACGATTAGAAATTTAATATTTTTTTCCTTCCTCTAGTTTTATTTTGCTATAGCTCAAGCATTGGTGGCTACCTAATTTCCTTGAAAACAGTCTGCTGGCCAAGGCAGGGTTATCCAGAGGCACAGGCATGGACAGCCTGAGGTGCAGAGCGGTGCACCAGGGCCCTGCAGGTGGGGAGATGCTGGTGGAGGTGCAGGGAGCATCCCAGGGTCCGTCACTCCTGCTGGAGAGCAGGAAGTGTGGTGGGGCCAGATCACCCCTGGCTGGGTGAAGCCTTTGGAAGCTGTGGGACTCTGCCTGGGCTGGAATTGCTGTGCAGTTGCCATTTCAGAGGGCAGCAGTGGAAAATCGAGCGTGTTTTCATCTACCCACCCCACAAATGCATTCATTTACATGCCTTACCTATCCTTCCTCCCCAAAACCATTTCCACTTATTTTCTTTACTCTGTTCAAATTGCTTTTACACCGTGTCTAATGCCCCACAGGTCCCTTCAATTCACAACTGCTGTTATTTAGTGAAATGTTTTCCCTAGGTCAACAGACTTTTATTTCAGGGTAGATAATCCTCGGTATATCCCCTGCGGGAGGTCGGGCTCTGCTCTGCAGCTGAGAGACTCTTTGTCAGGGTAATAAACTGAAAGCAGGATTTAGAAGAAATTACCTAGAAATCGAGTCCTTTGCTGCAGCTTTTTATTCCTCCTTTGAGTCATGTTTTCCTAAGGGCTTTTCAAAAAGAGGGATCAGGAATATGTATTATCTTTGCAGAACGGCAGAAAGGCAGCAGACAGATTAGTCTGGCAGGGAAGGGCACATATGCAAAGGCCACTATAAAGACACAAAAAAAGAAAAAAGAAAAAAAAAGGCTCTACCTTTAAATAAAGATAACAGTTGTGTTTGGAGTTTATTGTCTTTCATATGAAAATGCACACTTAAAAGCATTGTTGGTTTTTCTGGATTTTAATTCCTGCATGGCTTGCCTGAGAAAATATAATTCTCTAATATAGAGACTCCTTAGCAAAATATGATTAATTACACACACATGTATGTTTTATATTTAAATACATTTTATGTGTGTAATGAATATGATAAATATTCATTATATTAATATGTAAAATACTATTACTTTGCTTAGCTTATGACACCAGTGGGTTTGAATGTCTTTCCTAAGAGGCCATTCTTGGCTTGGTAGTACTGACCTCCAGTTTTCTTGGTGCTTTTTTGTTTCAAAGGCGTTTTAAGCAATGGCAAAGTGTCTGATTTCCATCTTCCCCATTTGCAGTCTCTTTAAAAAGAAATGTCATTTTCCTGGTTTCTCTTTCCTCTCTACACCGTTCTGGCGCTCTCTAGTACCTGGTTATTTCTTACAGAGAGAGCAAATTCAGTTCTTAGGCAAAACATAACCACTCATCAGTGCCATTTTGGTTTGTAAAAATCTCCGTGAACCAAGGAAGCTTTTCCCTGGCAGTCAATATAGGAATGCTGAGGCCCTGCAAAAACCAGTGACCTTTGGCTCTTGCAGGTTTGGCTGCCTCCTGTTGTCTGAGCCCAGGACACAACACTCTTCTGAAAAGCCCAGCACTGCAAAGCTTTTAAGACCTTGCATTGTGGGCACTAAGCAGAATTTATTAGTGGATTAACAGAAGCATTTTCACGAGCTCTGAGGGCCATCACCATTTTGTGTGTCAGGGGCACACACAAAGCACAGAGGTGAAGGGAACTCCTGGGTCACTGAATTTGTGCCCCTGCTGTGGCAGACAGCCAAGTCCCATAAGCCTATACATAAATTTACCACATTGCAGCCCACGGATGCTGGGGGACAAGAGAAGGGGGAGGGTCTTGCTGCTTCTCTTGCATTTTGGAAAATGTTCTAAAACCTCCTCAGTCTTCAAAACTGACTTCTAGCCTATGCGTTTTTCTGATTATCTGAAGTGATTCACTTCAGAAGATCTCTTTCTCCCTTGTGTTCAGTGTGAAGACGTGGAAAAAGCTGTCAGACACTCAGGTCTTTCAGTCTTGTCCTGTAAGGATCAGAAACCCACAGAATCACAGAATGTTAAGGGGTTGGAATGAACATTAGAGATCATCTCATCCCCAACCCCTGCCATGTGCAGGGACACCTCCCACTCTCCCTGCTCCAGGCCTTATCCAACCTGGCCTTGAGCACTGCCAGGGATGGGGCAGCCACAGCTTCTCTGGGCACCCTGTGCCAGGGCCTCACCACCCTCACAGTAAAGAGTTTCTTCCTAATATCTAACCTAAATTCTTATTTCTCTTTCAATTATTACCCATTCCCTCCTGTCCTGTCACTCTAGTTCCTGCCAGAGTCCCTCTCCAGCTTCCCTGTAGCCCCTTGATTCTGGAAGGTGCTCTGAGGTCTCCACACAACCTTCTCTTCTCCAGGCTGAACAGACACAACTTTCCCAGCCTGTCTTCATACGGGAGGTGCTCCAGTCCTCTTATCAATGTTGTGGCCTCCTCTGGACTTGTTCCAACAATTCCACATCCTTCTTATATTGGGGACACAAGAACTGGACACAGCACTGCAGGTGGGGTCTCACCAGAGCAGAGTAGAGGTGGAGAATCTCCTCCTTGGACCTGCTGCCCACGTTCCTTTCGATGCAGCCCAGGATGTAAAACTCTGTTTTGTGCCAGTGCCACAGTCAGCTCAGCTCAGTGGAAGATCAGCAACGTGCCCTGTGTGCTCCTGCTGAACCCTGGGAAGTGACTGGTACAACCACATTGACTGTTTCACCTTCCTCTAATGGAAATGATCATTTTGCATAGGCCCTAAAACATTTGAATAAGTTAATTCTGTGAAACATAGAGCTTAGCTTGATCCTTTGGATGACTCTCAGCCAACCCATGTGTCTCCCTCCCTTTCTACCATGCTTGTAATTATTTTTTCCTGAAGCAATTACTCAGAGCCTATGCGTGGCTGAGATCAGTTTAACCCACCTGTGATTTCCCCTTTCTTGTCCCTGTCTTTGCTCCAACCATCTGATGCTGGTCTTTGATGAAGAGCACCCCTTGCCTGCTGGGTCTCACCTCACCGGAGTGCCAATGTGTTATTCTGATACAGAGTGGCAAATATGACACTGTGCTCTTGACATGCCATCGTTAACACACACACGCACCAGCATTTTTTAATGCAATATATAATTTCCCAGAAGTCAGGCAACGCAAGCTGAAATAACAAATTTATGGCTCATGCCCACCATCTGATCTGTCTTCCTGTCAGCCTCACCCCTGCCAGCATCATCTGAAGATAATTCTCCATTTTGGTGAGAATTAATCTGTGAAGAGAAAGGGAGAGGGGGATCAGGAGAATTGGAGTCTGCTGACAGAAGAGCCACCTCAGTGACAGCACAGGCAGTGATTTCTTACCTGTTACCACAACGAGCGAGTCAATGCAAAGCAGGGGAAAATCAAATGTTGCAAGGTTGCCTGTGTGTTTCTCAGTCAAGAGCCAAACCCTTCACCTTTGATATTTCCCCATGGGCAGTGGCTGTTTGGGTGCTGGTGCCCACTCCGAGCAGGGCCGAGGGGTGCCAGGATGTGATTTTGGCCAGGGGGCAGGAAAGGGGTTGCACTCTGCACTCTGCTTATTATGTGAAAGGAACATTGCCATCTACTAAATAAGGAGATTATGGAAGGAAGAGATTGCTACTGAAATAAGTTGAATCATATCCCCTCCAGAAATTCACAGGATAGTCAAGGAAATTGTGGCTGATTGGCCTGAGCACAGAATCTTGTTGCCCTTGGTTGGTTAAAGTGGGGAGGGGAGCAGCAAACTGGCTGCAGCTTCCTTAAACTTTGGAGCGAGCTGCAGCCATCTCCACCCTTGTGCCAGAGGTGCCATGAGCTCCAAAAGCAGTACCTGGAGCTGTGCTGGGGTGATCACCTCCCTTCTTGCAAAGACATTGCCAAGGACCACCCCATGGCTTCCTCCCCAGCTCCCAGAGGGATTCCATGAGCAAAAAAAACTTGTGAAAACCCATGAGGACCTTGGCCTCATCTCGATCGAGCCTCCAGGAGCTTCCCTGCTCTGTTTGGGAGGCTGCACTGGCAGAGAGGGTAACAGCAGCTTTCACCAGCAGCTCTCACCTGGGGTACCCTTGGTGCTGGATGTTCCCACTGAACACACTCCTCAGCATGGTTTTGATTTCCACTGAGCGTTGTGCAGCTCCTCCCTGCCCTGCTCCTGAGGAGGATGAATGCTCCCTTCTCCTGCTTTTGAGAAGAGCATCTCCCTGTGTTTCTCTGGAGGCCACCTGCAGTGCAGTGAAAACGAACTGCGGGGAAGTTTTACTGTTTTAATTTTTTTTTAATGGAGCAATTTTTCCAATCCTACCTCCTGCAAAGCCAGTTGACTTAGTCATCCTGGGCTCCAAATGTGCAGGGCTCACTGGGAGACAGCAGCTGTCGTACAAGTGCTGCAAAATGAATTGTCCTCTACAGCAGCCTCGGATATCTTTGGACCTCCCAAGGCCAGAGCGCCCGGTCCTTGTCCTGAGATTTCCCCTTTCCAGCTGTACAAAGTTCCCGGGTCACAACTGCTGCTGCAACATGGGGTAAAGCCATGCTGAAGGCAGTGATAAAATTCCCCCAGATCACGGTGCAGACCTCGATTACACCCAGGAGTTTCATTTATCCCTGCTGTTTATCTTATGAGCCTTGTCCTTTTGCATATGCATATGCACACATCCAGATACGGACACATATGGCATAAAATGCGGTTCTTTTAACGCCTGTTTATTTTATAACAAAAAAGGCTGACTCCAGGTCAATACTCTTTGATTTTCAAGTTCTCAGATAGTTTTGATGGAGTGTGGCGTTCCCTACCTTTCACCTGAAATGCTGATACAGGAGTTATCACTGATAGTTCTGATAGCAGGCAGAAACTTTTTCTTTGCTCTCAGCCTGATAAATGAGGGAGAAACTGTGTCCCCATGAGGAGAAAATGAGCAGCTGGGCATTTTTGCTTGGCTGGGGCATGCAGAAAGCCCACGACTTCACTTCCTTCACCTCAGATGTGGCTCTTAGAAAACACGGTGCACATGGTGAGCAGGGTGCCAGTGGCCGTGGTAGGCACGAGATGCACAGTTCCCTTGACTAAATACACACAAGTATGTAAAGTTTGGCCATAAAACACCTCCTGACCCTCAGGCTCTGTGCACAGAGCATGCAAAGAGCTCTGATACAGCTGCCTGCAGCCAGCAGCCACGACGCACCAATGCCAGCAGCCGAGCATCAATCACATGTGGCTGTCCTTGAAGTGGCACAGGACAGGGGGTGTTCATGCTGCAGCCAAGGTGTTTTAACAGATAGTGTTACACGGGTTTCATACCTCCCCTTTGGCTTATCATCAAAAAAGCAGCACTTGTTTTGTGCCTGAGTGCTGGAAGTCCTCAGAGGATAACGCAGTCCCACAGCCAGGCAGGGAAAAGCCTTGCCCAGCCTTGGGAGGGAAGTTTGGGTAGGCAGCAAGTGAGTGAAGGTCAGGTGAGACCTTCACTAAAACCTTTCCTTTCAAGCCCAGGGGGTGGGGCAGTATCTCTGGCCCCTTTGGCCAGCTGTCCTAGGGGACACTAAGGAGAGACTTCAGGCGCAAGTGGAAGAGGTGGGATGCAAGACTTGGCAATACTTCTTTCAAATGAGTTTTCTTTGGGGTAATGATATCATGAAATAAATCAGGAGGGAGCATGTCATCCTTGAATCACTGTGGAGCCCACCTGTGACATGACTCATGGCCTTGGTGACTTATTTAGGATGACTGAACCTCATGAGAGTCCTGTGATTAAGCAGCTACCAGCACTTGTGAAGTGCCTTGACTTGTCAGGGCCCCAAATATAGAAGGTTTTGGTCAGACTGGAGGAATGTTTTGATGAATAAAGATTTCCAGGGGAGCCCACATTTGCCAACAGCGGGAAGAACAGTGATTTTTTAAAGTGATGCTCCAAGCCCAAATTTGGCTAGGAAAGAAGATACAGTCTAGAGACTTTCAGCATGAGTGCTAATGCAAACGCCCTCACCATCTGCTTTATTTGCACAAACACACATACACACTCAGTTTATAAAATTCCAATTCTCCCCTGTTGCTTTTTCAAACCGCCCATCCCACTGCAACGGGAGCAGTGAAGTGGAGCTATCCCAAACGTGGCTCCCGGCCCAGATCCCACCCCGGGATGGGTGGGTCCACAGGAGTGCTGTGCCACGCTGTGGTGGGCACACAGGTGCCTCCTGCTCTCACCTCTCACAGGAGAAACCACAGTTTTAGAAAGAGGGGTGTGAGGCGATGCCACCTGTGTGTCCATCCCTGCCCCACCTCAGGTTTCACAGCCTCGCTCTGTGCCCCGGCCATCGGGGTTGACCCCAGGGGAGCCAGCACAGGCTCCAGCCGTTCCTACGTGGCCAAGAGTCACGCTGGGATGTCTCAGCCCCCAGCCTTGCTCCAGCAGAGGGAAGTACTGGGGAGGGAGATGAAGATGTGCTTCACACACACTCCAGCGTGACTGCAGAGAGCCGTGTCCTTTAGCAAATGGTAAATAATTGACACTTTACTCTGCTGGCAGCCAGCACCCCCGTCGGCAGCTGGGTTTGTCATTTTGCATCCCCTCAGTGGCTCTAATTTCAAATTTACAGTAACATATGCCCAGAGAGCTGCTGGCCTTCCCCCAGCGTCACGGACGCTTATTCCCAGCTGCCCTGCGCTGCGACGGGTGAGGAGTGAGTGACATCTCTGCCTCTGCCACGGATCGTCTCCTGGCCTCCTGTGGTGGGAGAACAGGGCCTTTTTGTTCCTTCCCCTCTGGTTTGCTTTTTTATTGTATGATTATTATTTAGACTGGGCAGCTGGGGACCAGGGTATTTCCAGTATGCTTATTTAGCTGTATGCCTCCCATTAGTGTTAATGACAATTGCACAGCTAAAACTGACCAGATCCTGTTGAAGATTTACCCCCCGGGTTAACGTTTTACGGAGATGAGATTTCCCCTCCCCCTTTCAGAGCCTTTGCTGCAGTCATTCCGTGGAGAGAAAATTGGAAGTCCCTGCACAAGAGGAAGAGTGACTCGATAAGGAAATGGAAATCTGCATCAGGGATGGGTTATGGAGGGACAGGCAGAGTGGGAAGAGTGGAGCCTGAACCTTCCCCTCCAGTCTCACTGTGCCACGTCAAGGCATAGAACATCTGCTGAGACCTAGAGATCCTTTTGCTGTGACAGTGTTAAAACAAGATTGGCAGAAGACTTCTTTTTTTAAAACCTCATTTGCTACATAAAATCTGCCTAACAGATAAGCAGAACATTTATCAGCCTTCAACATTTCCTTCTGACAAGTCACCAGTTTCACTGAGGGTTTTGGGTCTCCTAGGAGGTGAAGCCTGGTGGAGGATGTGGGTTGTGTCCCCACGCTGTCACCTGGCACAGCATTGATGGCCACTGTGGCGCTGCCACAGAGCTGCGCAGGACAGACGGGGCCACCTGGGCAGCGTTTCTGCCACTCTCTCCTTGAAGATGGTCATGCCCTGGGAGCTCTCTCTCCTCCAGCAGGCACTGCTGGACGAGTTATTTGTCCCTCTGACACCGGCCATAAATTTCAAGGCCAGAAGGAGTCATTACAGTCGGCCAGCCTGACCCCTGATATAACACAGAGCGTGATTTGTGCGTCAAGCCCGGGACTTTCTTTGGAGATCTAATAAATCACTGGGAAAGGCAGTCAGTCCCGATTTTAAAGGCTGCAAGCCGCTGCCCCATGTCCCTGGGTAAGCTATTGAAGTGGTTAATTATCCCTGTGGAGTAAATGCCTCCTTTTATCCACAGTCTGAGCTGCCCTGCCTGGGCACACGCGCATCGTGTCGTGCCTCCTGACGGATCCACTGGGCACAGCTCTTCCCAGGGGGCAGGGGTTGTCAGCCACGGTCACATCACCTTCTGGCTTTCCCTCTGACAAGCCAAACCAATTGGATTTCTTTAGCCTGATTGGCCAGCTCACTTCAGAGAGGCAGCTACGTGGATTTTTCTCTTCTTGTGTCAGGAGGTCGCCCAAGTCCAAGTCAAATGTAAAGTGGAAGAGGGAAGCTCTCAGGTGGGTGCCCAAGCCCGCCTAGAATCACCTGTGGGTTGAAGGCACTCCCCATGGATGGGAGAGAAACAACCTCTGTTTAACTTTGTGGCCCAGGCAGGACAAGCAGTGAGCAGTATTTCTCAGAGTCACGGCTGGGAGGGCAGGGAGTGAATGTGAAAAGGATAAGAGACCCTCTGCCAGGTCACTCTTGCCCAGTGCTTCATGAGCCAAGTGACCTCCATCCTGTCAGAACGGATGGGGTTCCTGCCCCAAAGGTGGGGGCTTGAGGCCCAGGAAGGGTCTGATGTACTCCAGGGTTTTCTGGAGTGTGTCCAGAGAAGGGCAACGGAGCTGGGGAAGGGTCTGGAGCACAAGTCTGTTGAGCAGCAGCTGAGAGAGCTGGGGATGTTTAGTCTGGAGAAAAGGAGGCTCTGGGGGGACCTTCTCACTCTCCAAAACTCCCTCAAAGAAGGTTTTGGCAAGGTGGGAGTCAGCCTTTTCTCCTAGGTAACAAGAGAAAGGATGAAAGGAAACAGCCTGAAGTTGCACCAGAGGAAGTTTAGACTGGTATTAGGAAAAATTTCTTCACCAAAAAGACATTAAAAGCATTAAAAGCACGAAAGCAATAAAACAGGCTGCCCAGGGAAGTGGTGGCATCACCAGCCCTGGAAGTGTTCAAAAACAATGTAGATGTGGCACTTAGGGACATGGTTCAGTGGTGGCCTGGTGGCCTTGGCAGAGCTGGCTACCACTTGGACTCGATCATCTTAAAGGTCCTCTCCAGCCTGAGGTGCGAGCAAGAGGCCGGCTCCGTGATCCGCGTCCCATCCCTCTGGACACACAGTACAGTGCTTTACACCTGCCCAGCTCAGCCAGAGGAGATCCTGACCCACTTCCCAGGCCAGCCCGCCCCATGCTGTGCAAGTCCTTCTGCCGGGGGAAGAGAGGAGGCAGCTCCCAAGGGCGGTGCTGCTTCCTGCAGCCAGGCTTGGCGGGGGCCTGGTAACGCACAGTTCATTCAGAACCGTTCTCATTTCCTGAGCAGGGATCAAGGGCAGTGATTTTCTTTTGTTTGGCAGAGGATAAACCACTGAAGGGAGTCTTACTTCAGGCTGCCAGCTTGGTCTGCAAGGAGCCAGAGGAGTCTGCCCTGCTCTGGGGAGGGCAGGAGGTGAACTTAAGTGGAGGATTCTCACAGGACTAGTGCTTTAAAAGCAGTCTGGAGGCCGGAGTGATCTGGCTGCTAGATTTTTGAATCAAACCTTCCTCTCTTGAGGGAAAGAAACAATTTCCCCTAAAAGGGTCAAAGGCAGTGGAATTAGTCTGCATCTTTTCACTGGAGGTCATTGCATCTTCCCAGGTGGCACAGGATGGAGTGCTGTGGACTTTGATGTCCAGCAGCTGATCCTTTGGCACCTGCATTTTAGGTTTAATGCTAGACAGAGGGTCTAAGAAGTTCTTCTGCTTATTTTTCCTATATTCCAGCCTGACCTGACCTCTGCAGGAGTCAAAATGATTTCCAGGATGGGTACATCTTACAGCACGAGGCTGTCTTCTCATCAAGAACCCCTCAAGGCATGAGACTTGTTAGGAAAAGGGAAGGATCAGTGAGGAATTTAATCAGGTGCACGTGCTCTCATGCCACCAATCTGCTGTCAACTCCAGAGTACCTGAGGTGGGAGAGAAATACAGTCCCCAGACAACAGGTGATCATCTCTTGCATGTTAATTCCTGTAATTACTCTCCATTTATTCTTCTTTCTGATGGCCCTGTTGTCACTGTCAGAACAAAAGCCAAAATCACACGTTTGTGAAAGGACAGATGAAGCTCTCTGAGAGCCAGTCTGCAGCACAGAAGTCAACTGCTACTTTGAGTGCAATCACAAGTACCAGAATTTCCCCTCTGCAGGTTCCCATCATCCCCTCATGTTGGTCTTCCTGATCTGCTGAACAGGTCATCTTGACCATCAGAAGCCCCTTGGGAAGGTGATGTGCAGGAGGGAGCTGAGGGAGCTGTCCTAACAGTGCAGTGAAGGTGAAGGGCAGTGTCCTTCTTGGCCTAAGCCACCCTCGAGACACGGTCACAGGTGAGCCTGAAGGATGCTGTGTCCCCTCTTGGTGGAGACATCTGCTAGAAGTGTCACCAACATCCTCTAGGCATGTCACTCCCTATGCTGTGGGCACCCTGTGTCCCTTCACAAACCTCTTCATGATACCCCCAGCGTATCAGCCCTCTTTTCAGGTGGCTCTTTTCCTTTTCTGGACACATTTCCTCTTCTGTCATGCCAGGTACACCAATGGCATAAAACACAGCCTCAGAAATTGCCCTTGTTGCTCTCTGAGTTACCTTGAGCCCAGTATGCCTCAAAAGCCCAACCCTGGACATAGCAGAGGTGCACCAGAGCCCTTGAGATGCTCCCCTCGCTATGGATCTGCCTGGACCCTGCAGCCAGCACTGATCCTGAGAGGTCACCACCCTGCTGGCCTTTTCCTTGGCCCTCCAAACCCATGCACAGGGCATGCAGTGATGGCTGGACACTGTCTTTTTGGTCATGAATTTTGGTCATTTTGATTTAAAAGGGTGTGATAGGAACATTTATGGTTCTGCAGAAGAAGCTGACATCTATGTAGATTCTTGTTATGGCTTCATTTGTCACCTACTTCTAGAACTAATGAGTTGGATTAAAAGGACAGGCTGGTTTGGGGCTTTCTTGTCCTTTCTAGAGGTCCCTTCAAGCCCATGGGACAGCTGGCACAGTTTAAGAGCTGTGTCTGTCCTGATATTGCCTCTTTAGGAGCACAGCAGAGATCCTCACTGCCCTTCAAAGGAGGCACTTGGATGCAGGGCCTTTGTCTCTCTTGGCTTTCTTTACTTGCCTTGCCCTGGAGACTATAAATTCTCAGGTCGTGAGTGGGGCTTTCCAAAGACAAGCCTGAAATAAGCCATACCTTGTTTATTTGCCCCAAAGCAGCGGCCATGATTCATCTGCAGATTTCATACCAGTGTCTAGCTGGATGCCCCTGTTCTATTGATTTCTGCAGCTCTGCTTGCAGATAACGAGTTTAAAATCATGAGACTGGACAGGACTGGGTTGTTGTGTCTCATCTTCCTCTGTCACCCATAGTCATGTTATGCAACTGCTTTCATAGTCTTGCAAAGCTGCAGCTTAAAATTAGGCAGAGCTTTGCTCCTAGGATTCCTTCAGGAAAGTCTTTGCAGAATTTCATTCCTCCAGCAGTCATTAATGCTGTCATTCCTTGTCTAAACACAGCCAGGAATGGTTTAGAGGCATTTGCTCAATGGCCAGCATTATCCTCCAGCTTAAATCACTCATCTCTCTTTTTAGTGGACATGTTGGAAAAAGAACAGTGGTTATGGAGAGTGGCCACATCCCCACGGAGCCCCTAAAGCTGCAGGGAGTTGCCAGGGTCCATCGCAGGGCCAAGGCCTGAGCTGGCACGAGGAGATGTCCCCAGCAGCTCAGGCACAGTCCCAAGGTCTCAGTGAGCCCTCGTCCCCTGGCACTGCTCTCTCCAGGCCCTTCTGGAAACACTGATTCCGTTTGCATTCGCTTTTTCCCGTGGCTCACAGCCATCTCATGCCTGAGTGATCTATCTCTGCTCCTTTGTGGATAAGCTGCCAGCATGTAGCAGAAATTCTTGTTTGTAGTGTCCAAGTACATGGCGGTGCATTTTTTACTGCTAAATTACATCCCATTTGTCTCAGTCTCACCCTTAAGGGCACCCAGCTCCTCCTGCGCAATATTCCAGCCCTTATCAGCACCAGCAGTGACTCCCAGCTTCACGTCATTCCTGCTTTCTCTGCTAGGGTCATTTAAAGAAAATAAGGATTAAGATAGTATCCAAGACAGCTCCTCGACGAATTCCACCAGCAGCTCACTGCCAAATTCTAAGTCCCCTTTCAGCATGGCCTGTTTTCTATCCATTGGCTGGTTCTTGACCCAGACTGAATCTCTTTCAGGGCATCTCATCTTAATGAGCACATTCCTGCTTGGCAACAAGGAATCAGGCAGACCTATCTCCCCTGTGTCCTGACTCCAGCAAGTCATGCACGGGCTGCAGCTGGGAAACCCATCCCTTTCTTTGTTCCATTTATCGTGTGTTTCTCCATCCTTCCTGCAGAGTTGGTCCCAACACCTTTCTCCTGCAGAGGACAAATAAATTGGTGCATGGCCACTGCATTCCTCAATCCCTTTGCCTTCCCTGTTCCCAGCTACCGTGTCAGCTCTTGTCCCATCCCTTTCCACAGTCCCTGGCCTGGTGGCTTCATCAATAGCTGTCAGCCTTGCAGTTACAAATGATGGTCCTTCCTGCACACCAGGTGGGAGATATCCTTGTCCCCTAGACCTGATGTTCTCTTTATCTCATAAATCCCAGGCATTTGCTCCCATTTCCCTCTGCCCCCTGCTGTTGCCAGTAGCTGCTGCTGACGAAAAGTGCGTGCTGGGGTGACAAAGTATTTAGCTCATGCTGGGCTGATGCATAAAGTACCTGAGCTAAGCCACATATTTTTGTGTATTTCTTCCTGCCTGGTTCTTCTTTTCTTTACTGCCCTCCCTTTTGCTCTCTGTTGGTCCCCTCTGCATTTTTAATATTACCACTATTAAAATTTTATAAGCTCGGGCTGGCATTTTTATGGGTGTAATATTCTTACCGTTCAGGATGTTTTTGAAATATTATATTTATATTTTTTTCCCCCACACTCAAAACTCCTTCAGTTGGCACAACAGAGGTAACTTAAAAACTTTAAAAGCAAGGTTAAAAATCTGCCTTTTTCTCTCCTCCCCACTTTGGAGCTCTGAAACTTTTTTATGGCAGAGTGTGGTTGTGTATCTGAGTGCAAAGAGGAAAAGCAATAGATAATTAATATTGCTGGGAAATGAACTCTGTGCCATCCATTTAATCTGTTTTGGCCCTCCTGAACTTCTTTGGGAGTTCCTCAGAGCCAGTTGCTCTCTCTTGTTATGCTGAGAGACACCAGTTTTTTCAAGCTCTGAGCTGGATAAGTTACTAAAGTGTCACCTGCAGCCTGGGAAAAATCAACCACACCAAGTGTGGTGCAGAAACTCTGCAGCAAAAGAGGTGGGTGCTGGTGGGGATGGGTGCATGTGGGGTCATAAATGTTGTGCTTCAGGCTCCATTTTCCCTCATAAAAAATGCCCCCAGGCCACTTGATTGAGAGAAAGATGGAGTGTGATCTCCTTAAAAAGTTCATCTTTTTGGTTCTTACTGCATTGCCCCCAAGAAGAGTCTGATTTTATAATTAAAAAAAAAAAAGAAACACAGTGGTGAAGTCTCTTGCACTGATGGATTATCTCTTCTAATACACATTTCCCTTGAAGAGTAGATCACACATCAGCCATCTGCATGCACAGGACGCTGGGCATGGATGGGAATTGTGGGCTGCATGGGTACACGAGGAGTGACATCAGAGACAGTAAATATATGACAGTAAATATATTTTTAACCTGCTTTGAAGGAAGCACTCACAGTGCTTTTTCAGCACACCTGTGTTCATTCGCTGAATAAATCCTTTCTTCACTGTTGAGCCAGCTCAAATCCTGAGCCCTAAAGGGCCCCCACACATTGTGAAAGTCCATTTTTCTTGTCCTGAACCATTTCCAGCCAGCCTGAGGTGCTCAGCTTTGAAATAATTTCGACAGTGGTTTCTTTCTAGAACACTAGCACAGCTTCTTAATGCACCTTACCAGTAATTACCAGGTTAGCTTGCAGCAAATCTGGGTGATGAGTGGTGCTGCTCCAGAAAATGAGACACAGGGAGCTACATGAACGGCACAAGGTCATGCAGAAGGACTGTAGCAGAGCAGCACTTCCCTCACCACTAATTCTGAGCCTTTTTCTAGTCAATATAGCAAAATGCAACCAGCCACTGCCTAATCATGTACCTCTGGGCAGATTTAGGTACCCTGAGGACTGGCTGACACTCCTGCAGAGCTCCAGCTCTCCACCTCTTTGTGGTTCTGCACGCTCCTGGCAGCAGGTGAGTTGAAACTAAGTAAAAAAGATCATTCAGTCATAAAGAGGGGGAAGACAATTACTTTGACTACCAGTTTTCAGTCGTGCCTGCTTCAGTTTCACCCCAGGGAGTTGCCTCAGCAATTAAACCTTAACTCAGCCACCACATGGCAACACGACACAAACTTCCCACACTGCCTTCACGTGAATACACCTTCAGAACCTCTCACACAGCCCAAGCTGGTGTTGTTGGCTTCCACGTAACACCAGCAAAGCTACTTTTTAATCACTATTGTTCTGTGAATTGATGTGCATCTACCTTAAAGACGTTTGCTGCACGTATATTTACGAGCAAAAGGCATCATGTTGGCCAGGAATCCAACCAGCCCAGGGTTTGGCACATGTCTGTGTGCTCTCCGAATAGGCAGAACACCTCTTTGGATTGGCGTGGTTGTGGTGGGATTGAGGGCAGGGCCACGGCCCCACAGCCACATCTCCCTCCTGTCCGCAGGGGATGCTCCCTGTCCCCCTGCAGAGAGCAGATTTACAAGACTGCAAGGCAGAGATGCAAGAAGGATTCTGTTTCACCACAGCTGTGCACAGCTTCCTTTTGACTTGGCTCACCTGAAGAGCTCTGTGTCTCTCTTGCTGCTTCGACAGCCAATATCACTCAGGACGCAAAGGAGCCAGGGCTTTCCAGGGCCGGTTCACCCCTTGGGCTTGTGACAGCCACCTCCAGGCTCATCGGGACTCCTCTCAGACTCACAGCTGTGGCTTGAGCTATCATTGCTTTCCAGGGCTTTCCTCACCCTCCCAGGGCACCTCTTGATTTTGCCTGAGGGAAAAATGCACATTTCATCAGGAGAAACATTTGATGAGCAGCTCCATTCATTTTCAGGGAATTAGCACTGGTTAAACCAATCATCAGACAAGCAGGCATGGATTTAAAGCCTACAGGGATATATTTACAACAGCCAGTAGTCTATAAACACAGCTACAGTTTCTGTGCATGTGGTGATAGTAACGTGGTTTGTGCACGGGATTTGGTGGAGAGTGGCTGTTTGTTACACTGTCCCACAGATAATGTTTGTGCAAAAGCTGTGTGCCTCCTAAATAGCTATAAAAAGATGGTGAAGTGTTTCCAGGCTGTCCCGGGCTGGCTGTCCAGGCTGAGATCTCATTGCCAGGGATACCCAGTGACCACATCCCACCTGCGAGTGCAATTCACACCTGGCAGAGGTGATGCTCCGGCTGTGCCAGCGCAGCCACTTTTAGCACACGTGTCCTGTGGGCTTCCAAGCAGGGGTTCAGAGATGCAGCGAGGCAGGAGTCCAGAGCGAGGAATGAATTATTTATTAAATTTACAATATCATTGATATATTCTAGTTCCATAAAGCAATTCAACAGTGTTCACACTTCTCCTAGGGTGATTGGTCAAAGTCTCAGACACCCACTTAGAAATGTTTTTTCCTAATATAATGTACACAAGGTCAGAAGATACCAGATATGAATGCTATTTACAAAAACCCTATCTATTGTTTACATAGCTTACACAGCAAAGGAAAAGTTCTCACAGAATGAATGCAAGAAGAGAAAATTTCCCTGCTAACAGCATTTCAGCATCCACAGTGTCCCACCTCAGACAGCTGGGTGCCTCTTGGTTCTGGTGTCCAGTCACTGGGTGGACCAATGCAGCCTCTCTGTCCCCACTGACAGCAAGACTGGCACCCGTCTGACAATGACCAGCACCAGCAGCACAGATCTGCTGCTTTCCTTATGTCCAGCCCCTTGTGCCTTTCCAGAGGAAACCGAGGCAGGAGGCTTCTGCTCTGTGTCTGTAATTGGCTTTCAGCTTGGCAGAGGATGAGACACAATCTGATTTCCTCTTTATTTGAGTCCAGATGGGTTTTTTCAGTTGCACGGGCTCGGACAGGAAAGCGCTGTCGCACATCTGCAGCCCAGAAGTCACACGGGGAAGGGTCAGGTGTGGGGCTGGGGTCATGGCATGGGTGCAGACCTTGGCATGGACCTGTGAGGACCAGGGGATGAGGTGTCCCTTGCTTCTGGCTGTGGGGCTGATGCCTTGGAGAGGCTGACCTGGAACAGAGGCTGGACAGAGTGAAAGGATAAAGGGTAGGGATTTATTGAAAGGCCTTCCCAGGGTGCACCTTGGGCAGTGCAGGAGTCTCGCAGAGACTGCACCCAGGATGGACACAGCCACACGTTTTTGGGACAGATATAAGTTTTGTCCATTTGCATATCAGAGGTTAATTGTCCAATTACAGCTTCAGGCAGTGCAGCCCCATTTTCTTTGTTTGCTCCCCCCCAACTCACTTTTGTTTCCATTTCTTGGGGCCTGAGACAGTGAGGTGTCCTTGATTCTCAGGCCTGGCGAGGAATTGTGTCTGACCAAAATGGGAAAAGCAGTTGCTAACAGTCTATATGGAGCTCAGAGTTATACACTAAAGAATTGCAGGATTACAGATATATGAAAACATAAAAGCTAAAATCCTAAAGCATCAGGGCTGGCACAGAGAGGGGACACCCCTGCTTTGGAGCTTGGTGCTGGAGGAGCTCATGGCCAAGGACTCCCCCTCTGCTCAGGTGCCCCTGCCTGCCCCGTAAGAACAGTTGGAGGCCCCTCCTGGCCCACCATCGAGCATGAAGGACACAGGGCAAGGCTGGAAAACCAACTTTTCCCTCCTCCAGGTCTGAGCAGGTGAATGGGATTGTTGCTGGCTTACATCAAGGGTCAAACCCTGAATCCCTGGCCCTAGATGTGCTCCCAGGGCTTTCACTGGGACTTTCCTCCAGTTCTCCTCATGCTTGAGATCTCATGGCTTCCAGCCAGGTGCACAGCTTGAGGCAGCACTCAGCATCCCCAAAATCACACAGCCAGCTGCAGGCAAGAGACCTGTGCCTGCCAGCTCTGGCTCCCTATACAAGCTCCTGGCTACAGAACTTTTCTCCTTTTTGGAGCAGGATGATGCTCTGCTTATCTAACACAGGACTGAGGCAGGACAGCCTGTGGTCTGGCCAGGTCTCAGCTGCCCTTGGGAACCTGGAGGGGATCCTGCCAGGGGCTGATAACTGCCAACAAAAGGATGTCAAGCGCTAGCAGTTGCTTCCAGGTTTGTTTATCCCTCTGATTCCTACAGAGGCACACAAAGAGTTCACACGCAATCCGCCCAGAACGCTCTTTATAAAAACAAATAAAAAGGCCCTTGCTGTTCAAAATCAGCTTCCCTCCAGGTCTATTTTAGCCCTTTGCCTGAGCAGCAGCTCCTTCAGAAGCCGGGGCTCTGCCGATGGGAGTTACTCACTTCTGTCCCTCAGCAGGCGCCTCAGTAATTTTCCCCAGCCGGTTACGTCAGCAGAGCCCTGCACCAGCAGCTCCCCGATTATGCAAGCTCCCTTCCCAGAGACGCTCAGGGATGGTCTTTTCAACCTTTATTCACCACAGGGAGAGCTGCAATAAAAGCTCTGCTGATAAAGCCCAGCAATATATCGATAAAAGAAAAGCGTGGCATCGGCTGCAGATGGTGTTTGTGGGAAACTGAAAGGAGAAACAAAGGAGTGGGTTGCAGCCTATATGGGCACAGTGGAATCTGCAGCAGTGCCACCTCTTGAAAAGACAGACACACTTTTCTAGTTCATCCAGGCAAAAGCAGGGACAAAGATTTTTTTTTTTCTGGTGTTTCAGTTTATTAGTCAAATGCTTTGCAGTCATGGGTTTTGCGTGACCGAGCTACCTCTGTGCTCCCACTGAGGCAACCTAGAGCTTGCTCACAGATGGTGCAGGAATCCCTGAATTATAAGGCAAGAACCTTCAACTTATTTTATTCAAATCTCCATCCCCCCTCCCTTTTTTTTTTCTCTTTCTTTCTTTCTTTTTTTTTTTTTTTGGATGGCTGTGCAATTTTATCTTTGTAGAAGAACTCTAGAAGGGGGAAGATGTAAGCAATTTTTTTCACCAGGGCCTTCTCAAAATGTTTTTATTCATTCAGCTCCAATATCTCCTTAGCTGTCCAAGCGTGTTCTCCATCCCATGAATGGTTTGGGTTGGAAGGGATCTTCAAAGTTCAAGTCCAGCTGCCCTGCCATGGGCAGGGACACCTTCCACTAGCTGATGGGGAATCCACAGCTTCTCTGGGTAACCTGTATCCAGGTGTCTTGGGGTGATTCTATGACAGCACTGTGTTCCCCGTCACCTGCTTGATCTCTAGTGTACCTTTAAATTGAAAAGGGGGAGAGAGAAGCCGAGGGAACTCTTCAAAGTGACAAGATAGAAGAGCAGGGGATGGGGATAATGTCACTTGCCTGGATCTCCAGTCAAAAAATTCCTCCTTTGACCTTCCTTCCTTGCTGCCTGCCAAGTCTTCCCTCCTGGTCTTTGGGAAGCACTGAAAAAAGACCTGTGCCTGACAGCAGGGACGCTCCTACAGACCCCTGGTTGTGCTGGGGTCAGAAGCCTGCCCTGTCACAGTGTTAATGGGGGCAATGTGATGCCCTCCCCTCTTTCCTCCTCATCCCATCAAGCCAAAGGGCAGCAATGGAGCAGGGGACCGATACTTTAAATTTGCCCAGTGGGAGGATTTTTGCTGCAGCAAGACCAGTTCAAAATGAATTGGCTCATACAGTGTAATTCTGTTGACTGTTCAGCTCCAGATCTGACTATAAAGAGAAATAATTATCTGATTGCTTGGATTTTCTTGGGACAGTAACTATAGAAACTCACTCCTGTCGGACACAGGTGCAGCAGAGATGTGTTTGTCTGAGCAGAGCCAGAATGTGTCAGTCAGTACAGCAAAGTTTACAAGAGGTGCTCAGTGCAAAATGCCACGTGCTAGTGTTTCCCCGTGGATAGCAGGATTGCTGAGGTAATGCTGGAAAAAGAGAAAAAAAAATCACTTATCATCTCTAGCTGTGAGCGTCATAGCGGAATAAATGTCAATATCCATATAATTGAGCTCAAGAGGTTCCTGTTAGCCATGGTGTTCTTGTTGGAGGGATGTGGAGCTGAGTCAGACAGATAAAACTGGTCCACATTTTTCAAATCATTTATAGGTCCTGAAACCCTGCAGTCCTGAAAGGGCTGAAAGGAATCAACAGCAGATTTGTGCTCCATTGCACAAATATTTCAGCCCAAGGAAAAATCCAAGCACCTTCTTTATGACATTTTAAAGAAAATCACTTACTGTTGGGACATTAAAAACTCCCCAACACCATTGAGAAGGATAAAGAAGAGAAAGATAAAGATAGAATCAAAGAACTGCAAAACATGTATTGGAAATGCAATTAATACTTTCAGTGACTCAAAGTGGTCAGGGTTTCTCATTTGCTAAACACAAAAGGGAGTCCTTTGCATCCATCTGCAATGACATTGTCTTTCCCTTCTTTGGCTCAGCCAGCAAAGTCCAGCAGAAACACAGCCTGGGAGTGTGTGCCCTGAGAGGAGAACTTGGAAATAGCAGCACTCTGCCAGTATATGCTGGGAAATCTCAAAAGTGCAAGATTTTGAATGTGTTATCTGAACCAGTGCTCAGTGCGTGGGGGGAGAAGAAGAAGAAGATGCAGGGAAAGGGTCAGACATGCTGTAAAGTTTGAGAATTACATGTGCATGGTGAAGCTGAGGTAAATGCTCCCTGAGGAGCCCTGAGAAGCTGTGCAGGTTAAGGCACAGAATCATGGAATTACAGAATGGGTCAGGTTGGAAGGGACCACAGTGGGTCATCGCTGTCACAGAGAGCAGCATTCTCAGGAAGGCTGAGGCTGACCATCCTGACCCCAAGCAGTTTTCCTCTTCTGCCAAACAATCCCACATTTTGAGCCCTCTCAACTATTTAGTGTCAAAAGCATCAAGCACTAAACAGCTTTTGAGGCAGCACATTCCCACGCAGCCCTGTGAAATATTTAATATTAGGATGCTGTATTTGGGACAGGCAGCATTTCTGACAAAGGGGACATGGTGAAACAGCGCTTTTTTGTCTCACCAAGCAATCTGTCTGCAAGGAGGATGGGCAGGTACAAAGCAATGAAAGGGATCTTTATGTCCTTTGAACGTGTAAGAAACTCCTTGGATTAATAACTAGCACTTACATCTTGAGGCAGACCCATGTTATTAGGAAGATTAACAGTAGCCAAGCACTTTTCTTTAAATGTGGAGCTGCAAAGAGCTCCCCTGGCACAGGCCTTGTTACAGAGCATGCTTCAATCCATCAGGGGCTGAAGGGAACATAAATCAAACCTGAAAGACAAACCCACCCAGCCCCTGATGACCCTTCCTTAGCTGAGGTGCCCCATGACATTGCAGCACGTCACGGCTGCAGACACGAAAGGATTTTTGGGGACCTGCTGCATCATGCTGCTGCTGATTGCTTCAATCCACGTCGAGCTCGGTCCTGCTCGCGCTGGGACCTGCAATATGCCACAGCTGGAGCATTAAATACAAGCGTCAATGTAAATTTTCCCCAAATACACGCTTGACACTGACTTGCAAGTCCCTTTCGGTCTCCTGTCTAATGAGGACTTTGCTTAGTAATGCAATTAGCACACAGGCTCGGTGGTTAATAACCCTGCCTACGGAGCTGCCAGCAAGTGCTCTCCAGTGGGGGAGGCCAGGGGGACATGCACAGCTGCCACCTCTGTGACGCCAAGGTCCCCCTGCTCAGGGTATTTCAGCTGTCTAAAGCCACCACCTCCCTTCCCTCTCCTACGTGGAGTGTTTCCAATGCCGGCGCCACCGCCTCGGCCCTGACGTGTGTCCTTTGCAGAGCAGCAGCAGGAGGAGGAGAAGGAGGAGGAGGGCTGGATTTGGCTCTTCCACTGTGGCTGGGTTCAGGCACAGGGGCACTTCCCAGCTGTCCCACGTGTGCTGCAGCCGCTCGTGTGTGACACGCTGGACCCGGGGCTTCACACGTGGCTGCTCCGCAGCGTTTCCAGCCGCCCTTCTAATAAGCGCTAATTCAATTTTCAGCTTTGCTCCCTGATCCTTTCGTGCCGCCTCCTGAGCCGCTTTGTGCCGACGTCTGCTGATGTCAGCAGCTGCGGGAAGGGCAGGAGAGGGATGGGCTGCCGAGGGGCACTGGGGGGTCGCCTCCACCCTGGGATTTGCTTGGTGACACTCGCCGGGATGCGCGGGCTCCCCGGGATCATCTGGAATTACAAGAGGGGTGTTGCAAGTGGGTTCTGCGCAGCCAGATCTAGGCGAGGGATTAAAATTTTGTGCCAGTGGTATGAGGAGCTCAGCATGAAATTCAGGACGAAAATCTTATCACACGCCAAAAAAATTTTTGCCTCGTGCTCTAATCCTCCTGGAAGGGGCTGAATAACAAACAGCACAGCCTGAAGGGGCCCTGCTTGGCTGTCTCCAGGTCGTGGAGAGCACAGCCTTTACAAACCCAGCTAATCACCCCCTTCTCAGCCATCACCACTGAGCTGGCGAGTCCTGATCCAGTGCTTGCCAATGTCAGTGAAAGCCTGATCCCAGTGGCTGCGGCGCTGGGCACACACAGGGGTCGGTGTCCTTTCCCAGCTCCCTGTCCTCCTCCTGCCTTGTCTGAGCCCCCAGGGGGAGATCAGGTGGGGGGAAAGCTGGACAAACACAGAGAGGAATAACAAACCCTTGGCAGCCTGGCATTGAGTGTAGTCAGCATCAAAGTGAGCACCAGGAAGCCCAAGGACACAGCCTGGTACTGCCGAACCTTGGCACTTGCCTTGTCCTGGCTCACACCACTGCCAGGGCTTGGCACTGCCTGAGGCTGGCTGAGCACTGCTCCTGCTCTGGGGTTGGCCATTCTCCTCCTCTCACCCTGCCCAAGGGGATTTCAAGGACCCCCAAGTCCTGGAATAGGACAGGAGTCCCAGGTAAAACAGGAGCATTAGCCTGGGCATATTAATTCATCAGGATATTTGTTAAGTAATTAATTAGCTCACTGACACACGGGGTGCCAAAGGCATGCACCTGGAAACAAGCAGTCCTTCTGCTCTTATATGTGGCACACAAATCCAGAGCCAATGTCACACACCTTCAGGCCCCAGGCCCCAGGGGCCGGGGGTTTCACGTGGCAGCAGGAGGAGGGAGGGGTTTTCAGGGGCTGCTGCAGTGCTCTTGGACTCGCAGTCCCAGCTGTGATGGCAAAGCCAGAACGTGCTGCCTCCCCCAGCCACAGTCATCTCCTCTTTCTCTCTCTGAGGGTCTGCTACTCACAGGCGAGCCCGGCCATGTCTCCATGCAATGCCATCATCTCCCCTGCCGAGGCTTGTCTTCTACAAACTGCTTTTTCTGTCGCCAGTCGGGAGAGGCCAAGTGACAGTGCGACGCAACAGGACAGGGACAGGAGCCTTTCTCTGTGGCCCACGTGTGCACACAAATGCATTCTCGAGCATCCCGTGCTGGAGTGTGGCTCAGGACAGCAGCAGGCTGCGGGCCAGATGAGTCACTGCTTAACGCCACCGACACGCTCGGATCTTCACAAAGCTTCTTGCTCCTTGTGACAAGACAGCGCAAGGGCAACTGGCATTAGAAATGATTTTTAAAAATTAGAAAAAACCCGTTGGAACAATTCATAGAGCAGAGAGGTTGTGGGTAACCTCCCCAAAGATGGGAAGAGGGTGTGATAAATAACGGTCTCGCACCGCTAAAATTTAACAAATTTATTAAAAACCACAACCGGGAACAAAGGAGGCAGGGATAAGCCCAAGGCTCCGGGTGGCAAGGCAGACAAAAGCAGTGCACACGACGCTGGGTGCTCTCCTCACGGCCTGGCCGTCGTCCAAAGGCCGGAGGAGCTCGCGCAAAGCCCCAGCACAGCTCTTATAGCCAGGCCTGGCTCTCTGATTGGTTGGTTTGTCAATCTGCCGCCTGATTGGTCCTTTTCGCTCGACGCTGGTTGGCTCGTTTCTAGGGCGATTCCTGACCAATCAGTTCCCCAAAGTCCCCCCCGATTGGTTGAGGTCTGACCCAATCGGAGTCCCGAAATCACCAGAACACCGGGACTTCATCCCTGGAGTTTTCTGGAACCTGGCTCGGCGTCGCCATCTTGGCAGCCCCCCCCTTCATTGATTAACATTGAACATCAATTAAATACAACATTTAAACCCACACAAACCTCATTACAACATCCTAACCCACACTGAACAGTAATTTCTTGAGCATTATTAAACCTGCAGCATTACATAAGGAATAAATAAAACATTTGAACTAGTTAAACCCGAACTTAACAATCGAACCCTTTAAACTTCATTAACATTTGAACTTAAGGTAATTTAGTAACTTAGTTTTAATGAACCTGTAAAAATTGTTCATAACAAGGGGACACGCGTTGCCCTCACCCATGAGCTCGCCCTTCAGCCCTGCCGCAGTGCTGCCACCAGAGGCAGGAGTGACACACCGTGACACGCAGCTGCGGGACGGGAATGTGATCCCAGAGATATCCCTGCCTTTTTGCCTTGATCTCAGGGTTTGTCGGAGGGTTAGAGATGCTTCCCTCATCTCCAGTGCTTCCCCTGCATGGAGGAGAGGGCCAGACCACGGCCTTTATACATTGGTGTTGTCAGGAAAATTAATCTACCACCATCAAAAAATTAATCTACCAACACCAGAGGTTTATGTCCAAAAAGGAGACAGAGGAGTCCCGTTACTTTATTCCAATAAAGGGAGAGGCCATGGGGCATTCCCCTGGGGCCTCTCAAATTTTTGGAGGACGCAGCCTCCTTTTTATCCTAATTTCCCAACCGTATTTTCCCTCTCTCTTTCCCCATTGGCTGAGGTACTTGAGAGGTACAGACTTCCCGGAACGCCTAATTTTTAAGATTCCCTTTTAATGTATACCCCCCCCTTGCCTTTTTTTTTTTTAATTCCTATGGAATTTATGGTTTTTCTCATTGTTTCTTTCATATTTTGATATTCAATTTCATTTATTTGCAGACCTACAGTTTACTGATAAAGACAAATCTTTCTTTCAATTCATCAATCAGTGGAATACTTTCCCATTGTTTCTTTTATCTCTTAGTGCTAGTTTTTATCTACTAGCAGGCCTACAGTTTATTTGTAAAGACAAGTGCCTCATTCCTTTCAGTGTCTAAGAAGCAACTTTGCTTCTGTGTGCAATGTGGGGTGGTAAAAGCATTTTCAATCTAGAGGTGTAAGGTAACACAGATAAAAAAGAATCTTCACGGACAGGACAGAAAGAGAGATAACCAGCAAGCCATAGGAAGCTTTAGCAGGATCCTTTTGAGTTGCCGTGCACCCACAGGTGATGGTTAGCATTTACATCTGCATTGCTTAATTAGCACAGTGCCCATGGTCCTTCAGCCTGTGGGCAGTGGAATATGGAACAGAGACTTTGGATCTGTCACTGGTCCTGTGCCACTGACAGACTGGGAGCTGCCTCACTGCTTGGTAAAGGGACATCCTCGCTGCAGCTTCATGTTTTGGTAAATCTCATGGGAGAGCAGATTCAGGGGGTTGCTCCGAGGAAACAAACTTCTCACATATATGGAGCATACAAAGTAAGGGAAAAAAAAAATCCTCATTTCTTTTCAAGATTCATTTGGGATATTAGGAAATTCTACTGAGAAAGTTCAAAGCCATGAGGAAAAAAAAATTCTAGCAGGTGCCTTTGTGCAAACGTGCCAAAGACAGCAATAGCCGAATGTTAGATATATACACCACTTTAACAGATTGGCTTCTCTGCCTTCATCTTTTTGCCCTGATCCTGCTCCTACAGACATGCAGGGAAGCTTTTAAACCGTTGAAGACCGTTGAAGTCTGTCAAAACTGCTTGAAAACCCCAGTTTAGGCTAAAACTCAGTGACAAACCACACCAGTTTCAACAATTTTTCACAGCAACCAAACCTCAGTAGTCTTCCTGGACTCGATCTCCGCTTCATAAATTTAACAGGAATGCTCCAGTTGAATCCAGGGCCCATAGGCTAAGCCTCAGCAATTAATGCTCACTGATTTATTCACATACATATTCACCACCAGGGTACAGAACCCTCTGCAGAGACTATGCAAATAATGTATACTAATAAATGCAACGGCCTTACTCCGATTTACAGCATAATATTCACACTCTGCCAATTAAGACTTTCTGTAGTCTGTTAGCATATAGTTATTAATGGCCAGAAAAAAAGGGCTGCAGCTGTATACAAACAAACATTTACCTTTGTAGGAAACCAGCGGCAACAATCCACAAAAAAGTACTGCTTCCTGAAAGAAAACTGAGCTTTGGAAAACCTGCAGGGAGTACATTTTGTGTGCCAGTACAGAACGTCTGATCTTGAAATATGTAATTATCTGGGGAAACCACCTCATTATTATTATGATGATTATTTGGTTTTGCATGTCCGAACTTTTTATTTTTAGAGGAACTTTTTTTTCCATGGGAAATTTGGCCTGAAAGCCAACAGAGCTGTATCTCCTCTGAAATCCCAGCTCTTAGGCTTTTCTAGAGTGTCTAAGAGCTATGGTCCCATGTGTCCACAACCAGGTGAGCATTCATCCCCAGCAAGGTGAGATGCTGCCCTAGATTTTTTGACAAAGTTGTTATTTCTCACTGCCTGTTAAGCCTCCTAGACAAATCAGGCAGTGTCAGTGCTCGCTGGAGACTGTGAAATCCCTTGGAAATGTACGTTTACAGGACCAGGCATGGACAGTCCTCATAAAATGACCCACTGACACTGCACTGCCAGAGCCCCTCATCCACCAGCATCATCAAGGGGCAAGGAAAGGAGAGCAGCAGTGGTTGGAATGCACCATTTTCTCTAGGAGGATTAAAAAAATTCCTGAGGACTGAGGTGCACCAGTACTAGGACATGTGATCAGGCTGGTTTCTGCTGAGTTTGTTTCCTTTCTCCTGTTTGACACCAAACGAGAAAGCCAAAGGTTTTGCAATGTTATTTATTTGTGTACTACTGTAAAATGCAGAATGCCAGGACACCTCCTGGACTGGACATTTTGCAGTTCAGCACCCCCAGGAACATGTGGCCTGAGGAGCTGACTCCTCATTGACATCTCCCTCTGGATTTTTAAGCCAGTGGGCAGTCAGGTTGGTCCAACATGGTTTACCCTTCTTCAATCCATGCTGGCTGTTCCCAAGTGCCCTCTTGTCCCTCTAGTGTCCAGAAACATGCTCCAAGGGAACTCATTCCATGATTTTCCTGGGGACTGACCTGAGACTGACTGGGCTGCAGTGTCCTGGATTGTCCTTGGGCCCTTTTCTGGAAAAGAGCGCAATGTTTGCTCTTCTCCTATTGCAAGGGTATTCCCTGATCCTCACAACTTTTCAAGCATGATGAGAGCAGCCCTGTGAGGGCAACAGCCACCTCACTTGGCACCCTTGGGTGGAGCCTGGTGGGTCCCATGTGCAGGATGTTCACTCAAGGAAACCCTGACCTGATCCTCATCCTCTGCTGGTTGCTCTCTTCCCCCTCCAACCTGTCCCTCAGAGGTCTGGGAGACCTTGTTGGTCAAGACTGAGGCAAAGAAGGCCATTAATGCCTCTGCCTTACCTTTCTCTGCTGTCACTAAATCACCTGATGCAATTGGATGTGCCCCAGTTTTCCTTATTCAGCTTTTTACTTCTAATGTTGGCGTAGAGACTCCTCGTGTTGCGTTTGACGCCTTTGCAAGTGTCAACTTCGGACGAGTTTTGCCTTTCCTAGCTCTGCCCTACACACCAGGGCAGCGTTTCTAAATCCCTTCTTCATAGAAGGGATTTCCTTAAACCTCCTGTTACTGCTTTTTCTTGTTGGAGGCCAGTGGTGAGTTCCCAGCCCTTCAATTATCCACAGCCATAGTTCCACTGCACACAGGGTGGATCCAACAGCTGCCTTCTAATGGAAGAGAGGGAGAGATGCGTAACTTGCATAAATTAGCTTCTAAATTAAATTGTAGCCTCGTAAAGTACGACTCCAGCACATAGTTAACTTTTACAGCCTGGTGAAACCCAGCCAGGAAGCAAGCCAAGAATGGTGTGTGAAAAGGGCACTGGAGGAGATGCAGCAAGATTTTCATTCTCTGTGCTTGGTGCTGCTCCTCTGCCCACGGCTGAAGGCAGAGATCTCTGACAGGGAGCAGTGCAAGATGAGATGTAAAGGTGCGTTTGCAGCTGATTTACAGTAACAGGAAAAAGCACATTACATCCAATCCAAGGTGCTGACTCTGCCTGCCCTGCAGAGCCTCTTTGGCTGTATAATTACAGATCAAATATCATGTTCATTCAGATCCTGCTGGATCAATAGCCTGCAGCCTCCCTCTGCAGCTTCACTCCTACACCTGAGCCTAAAACCAGTTGGTCAGTGCTTCTCCTGTGACCTGCAGCATTGAAGGGTCCCCGAAGGAGGATCAAAGAAAGGGCATAACAGCCAGGAGGCAAGAGGACGACCAGCACCCAGGGAGAAAAATCCATTTGCTAAAATGTTCTGTTAAAAAAACACAACCTCAGACCCAAAACACCAAGAAAAAGCAAGTGCTGACCCTTTTCCCTTGCCCCTGAGCAGTGAACTTTCAGATCCTCCAGACTCTTCTCCGGCGGGTAGCTTCTCTATCAGGGCACAGCACACGCACAGCACAGCTTTTGTTACAGCAATGAATACTCCCAGGTGATTTTATAAAGTAGAGGAGTCTGAATTTAGGACCTTTTTTCTGTTGCCCTTTATTCTGCAAACAGGTTACTTGTGGGAATAAACCTGGTTAAGTGAACAGGCAGGACCACCTGCAAAAGCAGCTTTGTGTAAATGGTGTTCCTGCCTGGTTAAGTGAACAGGCAGGACCACCTGCAAAAGCAGCTTTGTGTAAATGGTGTTCCTGTGCTCGCTGGCTGGAAGTTTCTTCACCAAAGTTTTTTTTGACCTCCAAGTAAAATGATACGGGTTTGGAAAGGACATGTTGAACCTGACATTGTCTAGCAAGGAAGGTGAACCCAGGTGTGCAGGGAGAGGCACCACTGATGGGGTTGGAGTAAGGTGGCTTGCTGGGGGAAGGCCGGGGGAAAATCACAATCTGCCCTTCAAACCAGCATGTCAGGTGAACCACAACTTTTTTAAAATCCTGGAGGGTTCCTCTAAGAGAAAGTGAAGTCATTTCATGTGGAATTCCCAAAAGCCCCAAAGTGGAGCTGCTCCAGGCCTTGAGAAGCAAGTCGAGTGCTGAAGGATCTGCCTGGAGCTGGCAGGGGAAGCAGTTGGGGAACAGCTCACTGTGAATTGAGGCATGTAAAAGACTTTCCCAGTTCAACATTAATCATGAATTTTGGCTCCAGCCCTCCATGGGGGCACATCAACAGGTTTAGATAGGTATGCAAGGGTCCCCTCTGGACACAGTCCTGGTTTAGCAATGAGCCCCAGAGGAGTCTGGCGTTGGGGAGGATTTGCCAAGCCCCTGTAGCTCGGCTTGGCACAGAGGCAAGGGGAGGTGAAGCTGACAGGCCCTGCCACTGGCACTGGTCTGATCACCACAGTGGTTTTACTACACATTCAACCAAAAAACCCGTTAATCCTCATGCAAACAGTCTCTAAGGTGCATCCCATCCCCACACCATAACACTCCACCCCCAGCTTGTGCCAGGACCATTCGATAGAGCCATGTTATGGAACTTCAGGAAATCAAGCCAACCAGAAAAAAAAACCCCAACAAACCAAAACTGGCAAAATAAAGTGTTATCAGTT
Organism: Callaeas wilsoni; assembly: GCA_013398955.1. Classification (NCBI taxonomy): domain Eukaryota; kingdom Metazoa; phylum Chordata; class Aves; order Passeriformes; family Callaeidae; genus Callaeas; species Callaeas wilsoni. The sequence goes on from VWPU01013545.1 coordinate 34,594, forward strand.
CTCGGATTTGGCTTGCAGTGCGCCCTGCCAGTGGGCTGTCCCCTCACAGAGCAGGAGGGAGCACTGGGGCGCTTGGGGCTGGAGGGGTGAGAGTGCTCCCGACATCACCACTGAATGCTTTGCCTTGCAAAACCCCAGCCAGAGGGTCTAAAGTGGCCAGCTGCTCTTCCATTAGAGGTGATAAAGCAGGAGATGGAACGATCCCAGCTTGCCTGTCGGAGCCCAGGGCAGGTTTGCCAAGCTGGCAGCAAGAGCCAAGCCTCTCTTCCTCGCATGCCGCCTTCTCCTTGGGGCAGGCTGAGTAGGTCTGGGAGCCAGGGAAACAACCACGGCTTTGGGGGCTCTCTCCAGCCATGGTCCCCTCACTGGCACCATTTTTGCCACAGAAAACTGTGTGTTTGTGGTCACCATTTACAGCAATGTAGTGTTTTAGAAATATCTTTCTTTCACGTATGACTTGCAGAGTAGCATTCTTGTTTGGAGGGCAATGGGGTAGCATCCCTTCGGTGTCTGGTTGTTACTTTTCCTCCAGCAGTGTCACCCAATCCTGCTCAAAACATGGCTCGGGAGAGATTATGTGACGACGGACGTCATCGCTGCTCACAATTGCGCACTCTGCTTTGTGCTCATTCCCCTCCTCTTTTTTTTTTTCCCTGCCAAGTTATCCTAAGAGAGGCAGTTTCTGACTGGCGATGTGAAACGTTACCTTTATCACTTCTCCACAGCACCAGCAGTATTATAGGTTGTCAGTCTAAAAAAAGCAGCTTTGTTTGACTGCGCAGAGCAGGCGCTGCACCAGCGGCGCAGAACTCGCCACATCAGCATCCAGAGGTGAAAGGGCCCCATTAGGTGCTACACGAAGGTGTCACAGCTTGATCTTGACAACTCTTGCAAGTCTGAGCCCATTCAGATGTCAAATGTATAAATATAGATCCACGTAAAAGGCAGTGCTGCTCAGCAAAGACCCACATGCACACCTCCCTCCCCCCCCCAAGGATGTGAGCAGAAAAGTGGAGGGAGATTGCTCAGTGCTGAAACATTGCCAGTGACGCAGATCTCTAAGTGGGTCAGATGGAAAAGTGATGTTAATGAGTTTACGTGTGAAGTTTGGAAAAAAAACCATCCAGTGATGAAGGTGAAGTGAAGACAAAGCCAAGGGTTTTTAGTGTGCTGGGTTAGTGAGTGAGCGAGAAGGTACGAGCCTTCCTCCCCTGCCTCCAAGAGGGGCTTTTTTATTTCTTCCCTACAGATATGAAACAGATGGGGAGAAAGGGAGAACAGGCCCAGCTAGGGATTATTTAAAAGCAGCAACAAGTAAAAAGTTTCCATAATGAAATTTGATTCTTGCAGAGAGCATGTGTGCACTGGCTCTTGACTATCTCAAGGCACCCAGCCGAGCGCACGGTGCTCCTGTTATCTCCACAAAAACCTTCCCTTTGCTGAGATGCCATTGCAGAGAGGTGCACAATTCAAGGAGTGCCACAGAAGGCGTGTCTGGATTTATGGCTGCCATATTTCAGGGCTGTGTGAGAAGTGCTTGCAGTTTCAAATGACTTCTCTGCAAAGTGAAGCAAACCAAAGGCACCGATGTTAGTGTTCCCATCTGTCATCTTAAAAGGAAAGAGCTACTGCCCGCCTGTCTTCTTTTCAGCAAGAGGCCACACTGAGTATTGTCAAAAGCAATCATTTTCCCTGCTAAATCTTTCCTTTGGGCTACAACGTTTCTGTCTGAAGCATACAGGAGAGGATAGAACAAACTGAGTAGCAATAAAGAGTCACAGAATCAGAACCATGGACATCATCTAGTCCACCCCATTCTGCCCTGAAAATAGGGACATTGCCAACATGAGGTTAGCTCAGGAATGGTTACTGCAGTCTTTAAACCTTCGGTGAGACTCTGCTGCTTCTGGGCAGCTTGTTTGACTAAGTCACCAGATACAGAAATGAGCAACCTGTTTGCAGGACCAGAACGGTGTTCTTTTTCTCTGAACTGAGGCAGAGGTGATACCATGGCCAGGGAAGTGCTGTGGGAAGTGTCAGGCTCATCAGGTTTTGAGAGCTGTGAAACTTAGTTATCCCCAGTGTGCAGGGAGGCCTGGTGCCTTCAGGGTCTGTTCAAGCAGCCTGGTCTCTGTTGGAGCTCTGTGCTCTGGCTGTTCCCCATCTCCACACCCTGACCAGCTGGGCTTAGCTGTGCACAGGTGCCAAGGGTGATGTCCGGGGTCAGAAAGTGCAAGAGAGACCCTGCACTGAGCTCACCCAGCTTTGAGTGAGCAGGAGGCAGGACAAATGTACAGGTCTTGAGGTTACTGAGTGGGAATTCGCAGCTCTGCAGAGGGAGGAACGGGCAGCATCCTTCCCAGTGGACAGCTCTGACATTAATGGAAAGGGACAAAAAGGAGGAGGGCTGGAGGCAATGCTAACAGCAACCTGACATCAACCCAAGACCCAAACCCTGCTCCCAAGCAGAAGCACATCCCCTCAGAAGAGAATTTAGTCAGAGGAAAAGCCTACTAGAACCATCACTGCTGTGCTGCCTGTCCTCCTCAGACTGGACACAGCATTCAAAGCACGGCCAAGTCCCAGATGTGTCTCTGCAGGCAGCAGTGTGTGATTGCAGAGTCCCCTTGGGCTGTCCCAGGCAACTACAAAGGCTTTGCTGCTGCACCTTCCCACCTGGACATCTCTCAGAGACTTAGCTCAACCCCACTCGTGCACGCCCACAGGCTGCTGGGGTCGATGTAGATGTAACTCGTCTGTAATAGTGCTGCCTAGAGATTTTTGCCATGCTGTGGGTATACACAAGCACTTCCTGGAGGTGGGGAAGAGCTGCTTAGGGAGCCTGAAATAAGCCTGCAGTTTTGTAAGCCCTGCAATGCCATCAGAAAAGCAAATGAAATCAGCACCTTTCTGAAGGGGGGAATGCTGACTCACCTGGTGTCTGCTTCCCTGCAGACTACCTACAGCAGTTTCTCACTGTCTTTTTAGGTGCTTTGGGTCCTGTTCACCTCCTCTGCCCATCTGCAGGTGCATGAGTACATCATTCCCCTTTTCACAGCACACCTGCACAAGCCCTGTGTGCTCCCCAGCTCCGGGGCTGGAGCTGGTTCACTTAACTGGTCTCTCTGCACCCCTTATAACACACAGCAGGGCCTCTTGTGTTTCCAGTGCCATCACTTCAGGGGAGCTAAGGGGGAAAGGCACTCTTTATGCTAAGCTTGGACCATGAGAGTCTCATAGACTCACAGTCAAAGGTCACTCTCCAATCTCAGAATGAAATACCCTGTGGGACTCTCAGAGAGCCATTTCCAGTGATGCCTCTGAGGGATAAAGTCATCAGTTGACTAGGGGAAAAAAAAAATCACAGTTAAATTTCAGGAGACCTTTGGGACAGACACTCTTAAGCAGCACTGGTGGCAGGTGCCCCAGTAAGAAGCTCATTATGTCCAATAAGTTACTCGCTGAAAAGCTCCCAGAGCTCTTATTATCTCTGGAGTGATACGCAGAAGTGGTCTAATCTCTTCTAGAGCTTACACAGGGATTCAGCTCTTTGTTTCAGTTTAATTACCTTTCTGAGAAGAAAATTCCTATCAGAAGCCTGAGGAAAAAAATAGAGGCTAAATATTCAATGCAAGTGATGTAAAGTTAGGGTAAAATCCTGTCACACCATGGTTTGCAGTAGGAGATCTCTAGCCCTGTGCTGTCTGAAATCGAGGGAAAATTCTCTGTCTCACCTTGCAGGGAAAGACCTCCCTCCAGCAGATGCCTTGGCTGGATTAAGATTGTAACTAAGAGCATTTTGTGAGGAAGGAGAATAATAGCTTTGTAAATGTATGTACCTTACACCTGAAATATCGCTGACTTTGAATTAGCCATGCATTTGCAGGCCCTTTCGGTCTGACACTCTTTTGTGTGAGATTATTTACTTTTTTTCTATTTCTAAGCAGCTTTGTGTAATAAGGTGTTAAGCTTAAGACAGTTTAAACTAATATTTGATTGTGGAAAAGAGTAGTATCCCTGAATAAGGTTAAAAGTGGGTGCTTATAAAATTAAAAATTGTTCCTGTTCTGCTTTGGCAGATTAGACCTGTGAAACTATAATAGGATTTGCCTCTCTCTCTCTCTGTCTCTCTCGGGTTTTAGCTTTTCCCTCGGAGGAGCAGAGACAGGTGACAGACAACACACTCAGCCTAATGTCCCAACACTGTGGAACTGCACGTGAGGCTTTGGATCAAAAATCCCTCATGGTGGGTTATTGCTTTGGCTGTAAGGAGTGAACCAGCAGGAGCTGCAGCAAAGCCCACCAACAGGCTTGCAAATTAAAGCACTAAGGCCTGAGCATCACAGCAAGGAGCAGGGAGCTGTTTGGGGCACCTCAGCCTGCCTGGGTGTGCCTACTGAAGTGAATAACCATTTCCAAATGCTCTGGTTGAGCGTGAGCCACGACGTAAGTGAAAACTTGGATGGGGTATTGAGAGTCTATTTTTGGGAGCCAAAGCCCTGGCTGGGCACAGAGGAGTGATTTGTTCCCCTGAGCACGATTACCTGCTCTCCTCTCCTCTCCTCTCCTCTCCCCTCCTCCTCGGGACTGGAAGCTGCCCAGAGAGCGCTGCTGCAGAGGAGAGCCGCTGCTCCTGATTTGGAGCGAGTCCATGGGAGGCCAAGATGATCAGAAGGATGGAGCACCTCTCCTATATGGAAAGGCTGAGAGAATTGGGACTGTTCAGCCTGGAAAAGAGAAGCCTTTGGGGTGACCTAATTGCAGCCTTCCAGCAGCTGATGGAGCCAATAAGAAAGATTGAGAGAGACTATTTAGAAGAGCCTGGAGTGACAGGACGTGGGGGAATGGCTTCAAATTGAAAGAGAGTAAGGTTAGATTAGATGTTGGGAAGAAATTCTTCCCTGTGAGGATGGTGAGGCACTGGCACAGGCTGTGCAGAGAAACTGTAGATTCCCTACTTCAGCACTGGATCAAGGCAAAGCAAGCCTTTTTCGGAGAAATGAGCTCAGGTGTTTATTTTGTGAGATGACAGCATTTAGAGTTCAACCTGAGTGGTGCAGAGCTTTGATAGACTCTTTCTGCAATGTTATTTGCTTGCCCAGGACTACTCAGTGGAAATAATCTCAGAGTTGAAGCGCTGCCCTGAACATGTTTTTTTTTTCCAAAGAGAATCAGTACAGCAAACATGACTCCCCATTTCCAAAGCCCCCACAGTGGTGAGTGAGAAGGCTTGCAGACTGACTGTCTTCTTGAAGCATCTTCCTCTCTAAAACACCTCCCAGTGCCTGGTGATGTTCTTGTGTCCCCAGGGACAGCTTCCCAAACAGGGTGGCAGGACACAGGCAGCATGACACGGAGCCCAGAGCGAGGTCTGTGTGCCCGTGGGTGACCGCCCTGCTCTCAGCTCAGCTGGAGCTGGGGGCTCAGAGACCATGTCAGGGACTAGGGCAGGAGAACAATTTGGCTATGCAAGTCCTGAGCAGTGAGTGCAGCTTGTTTGTACAGCAGATTTTATCACTGTGCAATGCCTTTGAAGTCTGTATGGGACAGGTGATGCAATCTCTCCTAATTCGCACAGTCCAGAGGGAATGACCAGCATTAAAGTGTCCAGGTAACACTGGAGACTTTCCTCCTCACCTTTCTTATTATTGAGAATCAGTGGAAAGGCCTGGAAGGTATTAAAGAAACTGCTGCTCCTGGCTCCTTACCCTGCCAGGCAGAGCATGAGGTCAGATATTTCTCTGGATGCCAAGGGACAGGCAGGGCTACCTGATGCACTCTGGGCACGGCCAGGCCTTGCCACAGCTCAGCTTTTGGAACGTGCCACCCATAATAACCAACACCTCCTGAAGCTCAGGGAGGGTTAAAAGGAAGTCTAACCCCAAAAATTCTTCCTTCGGAAAGCAGTGACCTACAGTGAATAATGCCAATGGAAAGACGTGCAGGCAACATCAAGAGAAATGTGATATAAAAAAATTATGACAGCTGAGAAGGGTCTGGAACAGGCAAGTGCTGAAGATATTAAAGCAAACAAGATCGTTTCAGGCACACAGGAAGCACAAAGCTTGGCAAAGGGTTGTTGTTGAACTACTGGTCTGTAAACAAGCTGTCTGGGTTATTTGAAAGGCTAAGGACACTGCAGAGGAGGTTTAGAGAAGTATTTGCATGACAATTATATGATTTTCAGATGAAAATGGCTAAAATATCATCAGGAATTCAGGTACCAAAAGACGGGAACTGGCCCAAACTAATATATTAAATAACAAGTTGCAAGTACCCAAACTTTTAAAAGTGTCCCAGAGGAACTGGATACTGTGTTATATCTATAAATTGTACCTATGAAAAACAATGGTTACATTTTTGCAAAGGGATAAAAAATGTAATAGCTAAACTGATAATATACAATCTTTCCCTAAAGCATGATATTTTATTAGAAAATCAAAAAAGAAAAAAAAAATCTTGCACTCATCTGTAGGAAGGATGCAAATGTGACTGCACAGCATAGGGAATCTTACTGCAGGTTCAGAAAAACTGGATGAAAGGGTAATTAAAATATAGCTACTAACAGCACATATTCATTCAGCATAAATTAGAGAATCACAGAATGGTTTAGGTTGGAAGGGACCTCAAAGATCATTTAGTTCCAACTTCTCCCCCATGGGCAGGGACACCTTCCACTAGACCAGGTTGCTCCAAGCCCTGTCCAACCTGATCCTGAACACTTGCAGGGATGGGGCATCCACAGCTCCTCTGGACAATCTGTTCCTGTGCTTCACCACCCTCACAGTAAAGAATTTGTTCCTAATATCCAACCTAACCTATTCTGTTGCAGTTTGAAACCATTTCCTCTTGTCCTGCCACTCCATGCCCTTGTGAAAAGTCTCTCTCCATGAACATGCAGAACTTCAGTACGTCTGGATTCTTCCACCAGATGAACCACAAATAGCTAAAGTGACAATGCCAAGCTGAATTTTAGGAGGCCTCTGACTGAGATCCAAAGGAGAAGATTTTGGTACACCAAGATTTTGGCAGGTGAAGAGTGTGACAACAATACGGACCAGAACCAGAGCAATGTGATGGCACATGTGGCAAAAATGAGAAATTTAATGGAATTATCAGTATGGAGGGGGCCTGACAGCTGAGGAGGAGGCTGAGGAAATCCATGGATCCAGATGGCCAGTAAGCTCCATCCCAAAATATTAGAAAAGCAGGCACTTGACATTACCTGCCTGGCAGCCAGGCTTTCTGACCAGTCTGCACAGGAAAACAGGGGCCACAAGACTGGAAAACAGCTGAGGCTGCAGGGATAGGGAAATTAATCCAGACAATAATTGATTTGTTAGCTTAACCTCAGGAGTATGACAGGCATTTGACTAATTTTGAAGGGAGGAATAATGCAAGCCATAGAGTTTAATAGAAAATGTTATAAAATGCAACAGGGAGGTTACCAAAAATAAATCTGACCTGTCTAATGCAAAGTATTTATTGTAAAAATATTTGAGGTTACAGACAAGAAAACGCCATGGATCTCATCTATCTGGCCCCCTCCCCAGTAATAAGTGGAGGAGTGGATTGCTAGGAATTAAGAAGGCAAGGAGTAGGTCAAGGATGAGATGCCTACAGATTGTTCTGAAAGTCCTCTCCGTCAGCAATTGTAGCTTTTACACTTCAAACAAAGACCCAGACACACCCCTATGGCTCCTCATCCGGGGGGAATTGGATGTGCTGCTTTGCATCTGGCTGTGCGGTCACCCAGGTCCTGTGGGCTCACACCCTGTGTCCTGGGTTGCAGTGTATTCTATTACCATCTTCAGGAGCTGTTGAAACCAGGTGGGGCTGTGTCCCCTGCCTCCTCTCTCCGGACTATCTCCTGTTAATGGGCCAGCTGTCCAAACCAGGTGGGGCAGGGTTCTTTATCTCTCCATGACCCATCCTCCCTCTGGGGGGATATCTCCTGTTAATGGGCCATCCAGTCTCACCACATGACTGACAAAATTACATCCTCCCAGTGTGAGATGCTCTGCCCAGAGGGAGGAACCAAGCATCCCATCCTGGATATAAGCTAAGATTTCCAACACCAGAGCCAGCCCTTACCTACTGGATTCCCAGAGGACAAGAGCTACCCCTGGACCTTCAGGTGAAGACCAGACCTTTTCTACAGGATCACTGCTTCAACAGAACCATCTTCAACAGAACTCTGGAGGACTGCAGCCACCATTTTATGGGACTGCTACCAACACCCTGACTGACAGGGTGTCAGGTTGTATCCTGACTCTGTCAGTGGTTTCTTTTTTGTATTATTGCATTTATTTTAGTTTTTCCTATTAAATTGTACTTCCAACTTGAAGAAGTTTCTCACTGGTTTTGCTTTCAAACCAGTACACCCTGTCACAGCCCCCCTGTGGCACTGGGGATCTCCCCAGCCACGGGGTCCAATCTCACGCAGCCTTCGGCCTGCAGGAGGTTCTGCTTCACAGACGTCGCATTACCCCTGGGAAAGAAAATACCCAATGGCTAATTAAAATTTCCTAGCGATGACTAAACCCACAACGACCACTCTTCAGTTATTCCAATGATATTAATTAATCTCATCATTACCATGGCAGGGCTTCAGCCGCTGCCTTTTTACCAGATGGTCACAAAATGCAGCCTTTGCTCCACCACCTAGGGAAGGGTGAGCTTTTACTCTCCTGGAAAACCCACTCCATGCCGATGGCTGGGCTTGGCAGGAGGACGCCAGGCTGAAGTGAGCACTGCCAGCACCCAGGCTGAGAAATCGGGTTGGCACCAAGCAGATCAGCATCACTCTGTGCCTGGCCACTTCCTCTGACGTGCTCTCCTCTCCCTTCCCCTCCCGCAGGTTCCCCTGTGCACACGAGCAGCAGCCATCACTCCACTCTGCCTTGGGATTGATTATTTCTCTCTCTCTCTCTGGCCCCATCCATTAATGACGCACATTGATTCAAATGCTGCTGCTTTTTACTTCTCGCCTTCTCTCTCTTTTCCCCCCCCATTCCTACTATTTTTATGACGCATGAAGTCAAGGTTGTCATTATTCTATATTTGCATGGATTAAGCTGCCTTCATCATCTATTAGCTTCCAAGTGATAAGAGCCCACATGCAGGCTCCCTTGTTATGTATGCTGCCTCTGCCCGCCGTCCCTGATTACTTCTGGCCCAAATTCCAGCTCTAGGAGCCAAACGTCTGTCTCAGGCAGAAATGCCTCAAAAATTATTTTTTTGGGACATCCTTTTCAGAAAAGGAGATGTGTTTTCTTCCACGTTTGTCTGTCTTGGCTGCCTCTCTCTGCGTTACCGAACTGTTGAAGGCTTTCTCTCAGTTTTTCATGTTTTCCTTCCTGGGCCGGGAAAATAGTCATATTTGAGGTGAAACAACCTGATCTACCTGTTGATCTCCTTTTATTTGCATGCCTAACATGTTAGATACCTTGGGGGGTGGTGGTTCTGCGGTCTTCTTCAGTAATTAATATCCTAACTTCCCACTTAAAAATACTTCCTGTTATTTACTCTGCCTGTAGGTTTAAAATAAGATTTAAAAAAGACAAAAAAAGACAGACTGTCCTGGAAGAGGAGTTAGAGAGATGGAGAAACCCAGGAAAACAGATGATTGGTAGAAGAGCTCCATTAGGCCTGTGTGTGGCTGGAGAAGGCTTGAAAGGTACAAATTCCCTGCCTCCTCACCAGCTTTGAGGTGGAGCTGCCTCATTTGCTGGAGCTCCAGCAGAGAGTTTGCAAGAGCTCAGTATCGAGGAGGAGTTGCAAGTGGTTTTCTCATCAAGCCCTGGTCTGCTGTTGCTTCCATTTATGGGTATTTCATGCAACTAAATGATGGCTTTGAAGCCGATGATGAAACAGCTTTTCTCTTTCCTTGCTGCCTGTGCAAGCCAGTTAACCAATTCCATTGAATTTCAGCAGCCAGTCAATGCCATATGGACCTGGAGGAAACAGCAAGTGCCAGGTAGCAAAAGGCTAAGGCCAGCCACAAAAAGGGGTGCAAATATCTCCTTTATTCTCTTTGAGCCTGATGTCTGCACACAACTGTGCCTTTCCTTTCTGTCCTGCTGTGCCCTGGGCTGTCTCAGACCCTTGGGGCAAAACTCACAGGCAGGGAGGTCCAAGGATAACAAAACAGCTGGAAGAGCCACGAACAGGGTGTGGCAACTGCTGCTGGAGGGGTTCACTACTGATCTCCCTGGAGTGTAGGGCAGGGACTTTATTTACCAAGCTGGGGGTGGGAAGGAGGATAAAAATACCTTCACATTGAAAGGAATGAGGGACTTGTCTTTACAAATAAGCTGTGGGCCTGCTGGTAGATAAAAACTAGCACAAAGAGATAAAAGAAACAATGGGAAGGGTTCCACTGATTAATGAATTGAAAGAGAGATTTGTCTTTATCAGTAAATTGTAGATCTGCAAATAAATGAAATTGAATATCAAAAGATGAAAGAAACAAGGAGAAAACCCTTAAATTCCATAGGAATTTAAAAAAGGCAAGGGGGGGTATACATTAAACGGGAATCTTAAGAATTAGGCGTTCTGGGAAGTCTGTACCTCTCAAGTACCTCAGCCAATGGGGAAAGAGAGAGGGAAAATGCGGTCGGGAAATTAGGATAAAAAAGGAGGCTGCGTCCTCCAAAAATTTGAGAGACCTCAGGGGAATGCCCCATGGCCTCTCCCTTTATTCGAATAAAGTAACGGGACTCCTCTGTCTCCTTTTTGGACATAAGCCTCTGGTGTTGGTGGATTAATTTTCCTGACAACATGTAATGCCTCACTTTGCTAAAGCTGGAGGGGAGGAGTGGCTGGAGAGCAGATCGGACAGCGCAGCGCTAGCGTGAGGACGGTGCTCTGCCTGGATGTTGCCATGTACTTTGTTTTCAGAATGAATGGATCACTCACTGAAAAAAAAGGGCGTTTTAGGTCAAATGAAACTCTCTTCAAATTTGAACTGAAGAAGTGCAGAATTTCTCTGCTAAAACAATCCAGAGGGGAAAAACAGAATCAGAGCTAAAAAACCTCAGAGCATTGTTGGGTACTTTCAAAATTTTAAACATCTGACTTCTCATTTTCCAGCCATGTTTTGTTGATCAAATGTGATTAAACCATGACTTAAAGGTTACTAAGACATAAATAAAAACCATAAAACAGCTTCTCCAACAAAAGTCTCTTTCTTTGCCTGAGAAAGTGGGAGAAGGCAGCTCAATCCCTGTCACAGCTGGTGACTTAGGTGAAGGCCAAAGAGGTTTTCTCTGCTTTTTGGGGTGTCAGGCAGCCACAGGTAGGCTCACCCTGCCGACATCCTCAGCTTTCCTCTCTCTGTTTGTGCTTTAGCTGCTGCACTATCGTTACCACGGCTTTCTGACCAGCTCACGTGTGCACTGTCCATACGGACATCCCTGCCGAGGCAGGAGGAACGTGCTTCTTCCCCCAGTTCCCACAGCACTGCTTCTGTCATTTGTAAAAATATCTGTGCCCCACAGGAATAAAATCCCCGAGGAAAGGGCAGATGGACTCAGGCAATCCAGGATAACGAGGTCTCTGTGTCAGGGAAAGCAGAATGGAAATGACTTCGGAGCATTTTGGGATTCCTACGCTGCTGACATTGCAAAACCAAGGGACTGAAAGGGCACCAAGGTTGACGGATGGTGAGGAAATAACGATGGAGGGAAAGTATCCAAGGTTTCAACTGCAGAAAACATGAGCTGTGCAGGGTATTTTTCACTGTGCTCCCTGAAAAACAGCTGTCCTTTGAAGTAGCTCCTGCGTGAGGAGTCCCTCAGAGTTCGTCTCCACTCTGTTCCATGTCCCCGTGCAGCCCTGTCCCTCCCTGCGGGAGGCTGGGGGAAAATCAGTGGCTGTCACTTCTAATGCCATTCAAGGAGCGACTAATGGAAATCTGCTTTGCACGGAGGCAGCACTACAGGACCCGATCTCCATGTCTGGCCTGCTGCAGCAATGGCATATATATTGTCGTATTTAAGTGGTACAAATGGCTCAGAGCGTTGCTAAGAGTTTTGCCTGTGCAGTTCATGACATCAAGCAGCCAAACCCCTGCATTCTGAGGGCAGGCAGCCACGTGGGATGGAGACACTGCTGAGGCACCAAAGAAGCACAGCGTAGGTCTCCCAGATCCTCCTCAAAATATGCAAAAATACTGGAAGCCCAGCCTCCAAAATAGCAATGGGTGACACCAAGCATCCTCCCAGCTCCCACATTTTCCTTGTGGGTTAATTCCTGTTCCTTTCACATCCCTGTCCTCGCCTGTGCTACCAAAGGACACAAACTCATCTCATTTTGAGCCGGCATTTTTTCAGCATCTCCTTGCAACGACTCCTTCTCATTTGTCTCTCCACAAGAGGGGGGTGAAAGGGAAGATATCTGTGACTGGCTCCACGGCTTTGAATCAAAATGGTTTTTGCCAGATGTCCATAACAGGGCAACAGCAGAGAGCTGGCTGGACAGGTTAAAACTGGCAGGACCTAACAACAGTTAAACGTATACCCAAATTCAGTGTATAAATCCTCTTTTAAAACTCTAGAAAAACAGCCTGAAATGTATTTAACATCTCTTTGGAAACCCCTTATATCTGGAGAGAATCAAATGCCTGAAAAGCATTTGCTAATTGCAGATACTGATTTGCATTCTGGGGCCTGAAAGTTTCCTAGAAGTTAAAAAAAGTAGATGGCAAATAAACCCTGAATATACTAGCCAGACTCACATCAGTTTCTTCTATGTTGAGTTCAGTGACACCAAGAATTTTGCCTCTTACTGCAAAACTGTCTTCTGCTTTTAAGGCCTAGAAATGGGTGCCCTATGTAGGCAGGAGGGTAAAATACTGGCAGCCTGTGATGCTGCCTCAGTTCATTGCCAGCTGAGCGTGGTCCAGGTGGGAAGGAGAGAGAGAGGAATGGAGGAGAGGGGCTGCAAGGACCCCCTTGCCATCTCTGCTGCATCCAATGCCAGGTTTAAATGCTGGGGATTAACAAGAGCGGGAGAGCTTTTGCATATTGGGTAACTGACTGGGGGAAGCAGTGCATCGACTCTGCACTTCTGCAGAGGATGAGGAGAGGGGGCAATTAGATCATGGCTTATCAGAAGTAAAAGTCAGTTTCCAGATAAGCAGAGTGTAACATGTGGATTAAAGTTGTCAGTTAATTAAAGAGGCTGGGTTTAAGCCACAGATAGGACTGCATTTAGTGAAGTAATGCTAAAAGAGCGCTGTTCTGTGGAGTCAGAGGAGGATAGTGTAGTGCAGGGTGTAGAGATGCTGGGTTAATACCAAAACTAATTAAAAATACAATATCTGGGAGCTCCAGGCGGGCTTCAAGCCTGTGCAGTGTGGAGCAGACACGGAGGAGGAGACCTCTAATTCAAGGGCAGAACTTCTTCCCATTCAGGTGCTGAATATGCTTGCTGCAAGCTGTGGCTGCCCCATCCCTGGAGGTGTTCAAGGCCAGGCTGGATGAGGCTTTGAACAAGTGGAAGGTGCCCCTGCCCATGGCAGGGGACTGGAACTGGATGATCTTTAAGGTTCCTTTCAACCCAAACCATTCTATGAATCTCTGAACTAACACAGACCTGAGAGCTTGGCATGGCACCTTCTCAAAGCCTAGAGAAAGTGATGGCCTGGTGGACTGGGAGGCCTTCCAAGTGGAGCTAACGTGTTTTACTTGCAATCTAATTGTCCTTTGTCTCTTTTTAACACGAAAGAAATGTCTGCCTTGACAGGCAGCTCTGGGGCAGAGCTGGAAGCACTCCTGGCTGGTGGGAGCAGCAAACCTCCAGGGTGGGCAGCCACATGCACCATCTCCATTTTCCAAGAACAAGAAAGACAGACAGCAGTATTTTATCCAGCTGGGGCAGAAAGAAACCCTTGGAGAGCCCTGCCTTGCAGCCTCAGTTCACACATCAGAGCCTCTCAGCCTTTTGTTATGGTTTTGCATTGTTTAAATGAGAAGCCTGTGAGAGGCTCACCAAAAAAGGCAGATGCCACTTTGAAGAGCTCACATTTGAAGCCAGGATCTGCTGACTCATCCTCACACATTGTACCTAGGAGCACTTTAATCCTTGCAGCACTTCTTGCACAAAAGCAGCATCTTCCTCAGTTGCACCCTATGCTTCCATGGGCAGGCAGTACAATTCACTTTAAAGTGAATAAATAAAAACGGATTCCCAGTTCTTGCCGCTCCTAGATGGCAGTGGACAATCCAAAAGGAGGTTAAGTTTGTTTCCAGCTTTCTCTTATGGCAGATTTCTCACAGCAGGGCCACAGCTCAGGCAAAGGACCAGGCACAGCAGTGCCCTCCAGGATGAGTCACGCCAGCTCTGGCTCTAAGGGAGGTGGAACTCTGTACTGGAAGTAAAAGAAGAGGTTGTAAACTTCAGAGCATTTGAGAGTGGAGGATTTAAATCAGGGTCAAGTCAGAGAAAATCCACCTTCCTTTCAATTAGATCATGAAAACCTCAAGCACCCTGCCAAGTCTCCCTCAGCTTGCTGCCCTTATTCTTCTCCAGGAATGAGAGCTCTTCCAAGCTGCCCTACAGCGATACATTGCCTCTCAAGCTGGATGGTACGGAAAAGCCAAGGCAGAATAGCTAATGTCAAAAATTGTTTATTTTGAGCTAAGTATCAAAGAATAACTTAAATTGGAAGGGACCTCTGAAGGTCATCTGGTCCCATCCCCAGCTCAGAGCAAGGACAACTTCTCAGTTAGAGCGAGTTGCTCAGGGCATTGTGCTCTTCATTTGCGGCTTTCTCCAAGGATGGAGATCTCCCAGCCTTTTTGGACAGCCTCTCCCTGTGCAGAACCAATCTCATGTAAAGCTCACTGGAGTTTTCCCTCATGTGTCTTGTGCCTGTTGCCCCTCACTGTTGTGGATATTCAGAAAGGACTTGTATTATACTCATATATACTATTAATACAACTAAATGTTATAAATATAAATATTATTAAAGAAATGTAAACCTATCACTGTATTTATATGATATCAACAAAATATCAATAAAACAGCAGCAAATAAAATAAAAATACCAATACTGATTTTTATCAATAAAATGCTGTTTGATGGGGTAAGGAATGGCTACTAAACTTTTCCACTCAACATCCCTGTCATTTAATGCTCTTTTTTGGTTTCCTTTTTTGTACATTTGATTACGTCTCTATTGCAAACTGAGGGCCTGTGAGGGGATTCAAAGGCCAACCGGGGGAAGAGAGCAGTAGTGGTGAATTATACTACGGTGGAGAGAGTATTGATTTATGAGGCCCTTTTGAAATATTAATCAATCATGATAATCTCTCTTTCTCCTTCAGTCAGACACTATAATTTTCATTCAAAAACAAGAGGAAGCTAGGAATCACAGAATCCTGGAATCTTCAAGGGCTGGAAGAGACCTGCAAGCTCATCCAGTGCCACTGTCACCACAGCATCACCATCATGACCCTGAAATTGTGTCCCCAAGTGTTATGTCCACCCCCATGATGGGGCACAGGGCAGGGCATGTTGTGTGTCACTTGTGCCAGTGGGCAGTGCTTGTGGGGCATGACAGGAACCTGGCACTTGAGCAAGCAGGATGTGTGTGGGGTGTGCAGGGCACCACTGGGAGTGTGCAGGGCACTGCCGGGAGCTTTGGATGAACTGGAGGGGCTGGAATGTCCCGAGCTGCAGTTGGCAAGGCCACCTGAAAGCCTCTGGGTAAGGATTGAGGGACAAACCAAGGGAGAGGGTGTCACTGTGGGAGGCTGCTCTTGGCCACCCAGCCAGGATGATGACACAGATGATGGGAAATTCTTTAAGGAACCAAGGGACACCTCCAAATCAGCTGCCCTTGTCCTTGTGGGGGAATTCAGCTTGCCGGGTGCTCACTGGGAACACCACACAGCTTGTCCAAACAGGCCCAGGAGATTCCCAAAACACCTGGACGACAACTTCTTGGTACAGGGACTCGGGGAGCCGGCTCGGAGAGGTGCCCTCTGTGATTTGCTGCTTGTTCCCAGAGAGGCTGTCGTGGCTGACGTGGGATTGTCTTGGCCACGGCGACCGCGCAGCTGCCGAGTTTCCGATCTCTGCTGCTCTGCCTGCGCCCGTCTGGCTCCCGAGACGGGCCAGGCACAGGTGAGCATGGCTGGAAAAGCAGCACCTTTTATTAACGTGTCCA